>JAGFNQ010005245.1:91310-215550 GCA_024364735.1 Boesenbergia rotunda
CTGGTACTAAGCTTTAAGGCGGATCGCTACTACTAACTGACTTGACTAACTGGCTATGATCCATTGTATTTCAGATACTAAACGAACTGGGAGAATTCTAAAAAATTCTTATTTCGCTATTTACTGAACTAACAATTCATAATCATGTTGAAAGTACTAACCAGCCAAAATAAAACAAAAACTTTAATTCTATTAGCTTGGCAAGATTTGATCCCCCTAACCTCAGCCTTGCATGACTGAAGCACTAATCAGAAGCTCTACATCACATTCTAATTTAAATTGGCACCAGTCGACTGATATAATCCAGTCGACAGCCCGAGGCGACAGAAACATTCTGTGCCATTTATCTGCTGGTCCCAGTCGACTGGTAACTGTCGAAGTCGACTAGTAGTTCTGAAATCTGAAAATTCAGATTCCAAAACGTGCCAAGGTCAACCTACTTTGTACCAAAAACACCACAAACTCATATTTGAGCTTACTAATAGGTATACAATGATTCTAAGCTATATTCTACATGTTTTCATGACATTAAAGCATACTTTAACCATTTCTAATCATGAAATTAGAAACATGAACTTTGTATCAACTTGCTACTAAAACTAGGTATTGTTTCGGTCTAGATGCATCAATAGTAGTACTATAATATAAGAAATGGTTCCATGGCCTTAAACCATTCATTTTACTACTAATTAACATGCACTTGGAATGTATCACCCAACATATCATATGTAGAAGCTAACAACATGTCAAAGTATAACTAGAAACATGCACTTGAATGTATCACTCAACATGACAAAGGTACTTAAGATGCGGAAAATAGTAAACATGACAAGGAACTAATTCATTTAACATTCTTAATAACATGTCCTCTTAATGCAAGTTCCCAAGGTTCTTTCATTCCAAGTTTCCACCATCACACACTCCACATCATTCCTGCCGCTTCCGCTACTCCATTTTTCCTTTGCCCTTATCTGCAGTATAAGGAAAATGAAACTATAAGCATAAAGCTTAGTAAGTACCATCCTACTCACACAACAATGCATATTTCGAAACTCATGCTTTTAGAAACACATGTAGGAAAAACATATCATGCTTGCCATTCATTCTTGCTGAAACATATAATCTAAACAAATATCATGGCATACTCATCATACTAGGCACATGAACTAAATCATATTCTTATAACTAAATTCACATGACATTCATAGAATTTACTGAACTAAGTATGATCTTAAAACTGTTTTCACTTAATGCTATTACTGAACTTTTGAAACTTATACATATAATAAGTGAAAATACTAATCATGCTGCTATGGGCCTGGCAATGTGCTACTAATGCGCACATCCCTAAATAGATCCGACGTAGCTAATCCCGAACCCATTAGGGTACTACTACTAGGCAAACTAGGAGCCTAGGGGCAACTAGGAGCCCACCCATGGACGAACTAGAGTCCAAACACATGCAATAAAAAGTAAAATACTTTCATAAATATTCTTTTCTTTAACCGTGCATCTAGTAGGCGATCTAGAGCCTAGCGGCGATCTAGGAGCCCACCCAATGGACGAACTAGGGTCCATAAACATAAAGCAAGGGTAGCTAATTTCATAATATGCTAAAACTCATATTAGAGATTCTTAACATTTTCTCGAGCACCTTGCGTGCTTAAAACTCCCCTCTTCCTTTAAGGACACTTCCTAGCCACTCGACGGTGCGTCTAAACCCCAAACTAAAGGGGGAAGCTCGTCCAACCCATCTAGTGGTGCCCTTAAAGTTGGTAGAGAGACTAGATCTGCACATAGGAACATAAACTTGCAATTAGATAAAACTAAGGTGTTTAGGCATACGAATGAAGCTACTTATACTGCAGGTGAGGGATACTTACATCCTACGCTTGTTCTTACAACTCTAGGGCGTAGGGTTTAGGGAGAGGGAAGGTCCTTGGAGTCTCGGAGAGGTTCTAACGACGAACTACTCCTTGAGATGATCCCCTCGCGCTTCCTCCTTCTTGAAACCGCCCAACACAAGCCCTTGGACCTCTTCCTTGGTTTGCCGTGAGTGAGGGAGAGAAAGACTCGGGAGAGGGAGAGGAGAAATCGCTCAAGAGAGGAGAGGGTTCGTCGGTGACAAGTGCGGAAAAGTTTCAATAAAAAAAACCCTTATGTTCCCTTTTATATTTATGGAGAAATTTAACTAACTTCACCTTATCTATCTTTCCCTCTAATCTATTCCAACGAATACTATCTCATCCCACTTGGTAAGTCTATTCTTTTCTCAATTAAAGGTCTAGGGGTCAAATCTCACTTAAACTTTTTTTACCGCGTATTCTATTTTTATTCCTTTTTGCCTTATTTGTCCATGGAAAAATTCTATAAAAATATCCATAAATTCAGAATTAATTCTAGGATATTTCTAAAATTTGTTTTGAGAATTTTCGGGCATTACAATCCCCCATACCTTATAAAAAGTTTGTCCTTATACTTAAAATAGCTCTGGGTATTTCTGCCTCATGCTGTCCTCTGGTTCCCATGTTGCCTCTTCTACTCTGTGATTTTGTCATATGACTTTCACTAATGGTACATCCTTATTCCGCAATTTCTTAACTGCTCGGTCTATTATCTGAATAGGCCAACTATCATAACTGAGATCTTCGCGGACTTGTACTGTCTGTGGCTCTATCACCTGGGTGGCATCTGGGATATGCTTCTTAAGCATGGAGACATGAAATACATTATGGATAGCTGAAATCTCCTGAGATAGCTCTAGCTCATAAGCTACTTTGTCAACTCTTCTAGTGATGGGGTATGGTTCTACATATCTGGGACTTAGCTTGCCCTTCTTCCCAAAAGCATCACTCCCTTCATGGGAGCCACTCTGAGGAATACTGAATCCCCAACTTCAAACTCTAATGGTCTGCGTCGTGTATCAGCATAGCTCTTCTAGCGGCTCTGTGCTATTTCTATTCTCTGGCGGATCTGCTGTATGGCTACGGTAGTATCATCTATAAGATCTGTATGTAGGCCTAACTCTTGCCTCTCACCACCCTCGTACCAGCAGATAGGAGATCTACACCTCCGCCCATATAATGCCTCATAGGGTGCCATGCCGATAGTGGCCTGATAACTATTGTTGTAGGTGAATTTCGCTAAGCACAAGTATCTGCACCAACTACCCTTGAAATCTAAAGAACAAGCTCTGAGCATATCTTCTAGTACTTGATTAACTCTCTCTGTCTGACCATCTGTCTAAGGATGGAAAGCTGTGCTAAACTTCAGTTTGGTGCCTAGTGTTGTCTGTACGCACTCCCAGGAGTGCGAAGTGAACCTACTGTCCCTATCTGAAATGATAGTCCTAGGGACTCCATGTAGTCTGACGATCTCCTTGAGGTATAACTGAGCTAGCTATTCCATGGAATAGGAGATCCTGATAGCTAGGAAGTGGGCAGACTTAGTCAATCTGTCAACTATTTCCCAGATTGCATCATATCCATTCATTGTTCTGGGTAGTCCCACTATAAAATCCATGGAAATATCTTCCCATTTCCATTCTGGAATCTGGATAGGCTGCAGAACCCCTCCTGGTCTCTAATGTTCTGCCTTGACCCTTTGGCATGTCAGACAGGTACTGATATATCTGGCGATGTCTCACTTCATCCCAAGCCACCAAAAACGTCCCCTGAGGTGTTGGTACATTTTGGTGGAACCAGGATGCATCGCATAAGGAGATCCATGTGCTTCCTCTAGGATCTTCCTTCGGAGCTCTTCTTGGTTTGGAACACATAAGCAGTCACCGCAGTACAGTATCCCACTATCTGATAGGCGAAACTCCCCATTTTCTGATTCTGCTATCCCCTGCTTGATTTTCTGAAGGTCAGGATCTTGATCCTGTGCTGTCTGGATGTCTTCAAGCAGGGTTGACACTAATGTCAAAGTGGAGAGTTGCCCAACAATAATTTCTAGTCTGAACTCTGATATTTCCTTCCGAAGGGGCTGTGACATCGTAGACAAAGCTAGTAGGGCGGCACTAGATTTCCTGCTAAGTGCGTCTGCCACTTTATTAGCTTTGCCTGGGTGGTAGAGGATGTCAATGTCATAATCCTTGACCAGCTCAAGCCATCTGCGATGCCTCATGTTCAGATCCTTCAGAGTAAAGAAATACTTCAGACTCCGATGATCTGTGAAAATCCTACACTGAGCTCCGTATAGGTAATGCCTCCAGATCTTGAGAGCGAACACTACTGGAGCAAGCTCAAGGTCATGGGTAGGGTAGTGCTTCTGATAATCCTTGAGTTGTCTTGAGGCATAGGCGATAACCTTGCCATTCTACATCAGCACTGCTCCAAGTCCTAATTTAGAAGCATCACTATAAATGTCAAAGCTGTCAGTGGTCTCTAGAAGAGTCAGGATGGGAGCACTAGTCAATCTTCTCTTTAATTCTGTAAAACTGTTCTCGCAGTCCTCTGTCCACTAAAACTTTTTGTTCTTTCTGGTAAGAGCTGTCAGTGGGGAGGCTATTCTGGAGAAATCCTCTACAAACTTCCTGTAGTAACCGGCTAGACCCAGAAAACTTCTGATCTCACTGGCATTCTTCGGTCTAACCCAATTACTTACTGCTTCTATTTTGCTGGGTCGACCATCACACCATCCTTGGAGATGATGTGACCCAGAAAAGACACCTGATTGAGCCAAAACTCGCACTTGGAGAATTTTGCATAGAGTTGGCTCCGCTGAAGAATTTCTAACACTATTTTCAGGTGTTGTGCGTGTTCCTTCTGAGTCCTGGAATATATCAGAATGTCATCAATGTAGACGATAACAAACTTATCTAAATATTCTCGGAACACTCTGTTCATGAGGTCCATAAAAGTCGCTGGAGCGTTCGTTACACCAAAAGGCATAACTACAAACTCATAGTGTCTGTATCTTGTTCTGAAAGCTGTCTTGGGGATGTCACCTTCTTTAACTTTCACCTGGTGATAACCCGATCTCAAGTCTATTTTTGAGAACACTGCTGCTCCCTTTAGCTGATTGAACAAGTCTTCAATTCTTGGCAAGGGATACTTGTTCTTGATGGTGACTTGATTCAACGCCCGATAATCTATACACAAGCGCATGGACCCGTCTTTCTTCTTCACGAACAATACGGGAGCTCCCCAAGGTGAATGACTAGGGCGTATGAAGCCCTTGTTGAGCAGCTCCTGTAGTTGCTCCTGAAGTTCTCTTAATTCTGCTAGAGCCATGCGGTATGGTGCTTTTGAAATGGGATTGGTACCTAGAATGAGATCTATCTCAAACTCTTTCTCCCTGTCTGGCGCTAAGCCTTGTAACTCGTCAGGCAAGACTGCTGGGTAGTCACATACCACTGGGACCTCTTCTAGCTTTTGATCCTTCTCTTGTTCAGTATTGACTACATGTGCTAGAAATCCGGTATATCCTGAATCCAGTAGTTTCTGTGCTTTTAGAGCTGAGACAAATTTCTTGGCCTTTCTCTTGGGTTATCTAATGTATTCAAACCGCACTCCTTCTTCAGGTTGGAATATGACTTTCCTTTTACGACATTCTATGGAGGCACCGTACTAGATTAGGAAGTCCATTCCAAAAATGACATCATAATCAGTCATATCCAACACTATCAGATCACCGTAAAGCTCTCTACCTGCTATATTGATTGGCACTACACGGAGCCAGTGCGTGGATGCCATAATCTCTCCTAAAGGTATGGTGGTTAAGAACTAGCCACCGAGTATATCTGGAGATATAGCTAACTTCTCTGCAAACGCCCTGGATATGAAAGAATGGGTTGCCCCAGTATCGAATAAGACAGTTGCATTTTGCTGTAAAATACATATCTGACCTGTCACAACTGTTGAGGCATTCACTACATCCTCTCTGGTCAGTGAGAAGATCCGTGCATTGGTAGTAGTTGATGGAGCTTCTAATCTGCCCTGACTGATATAGGGGCCATCCAGGGCTGCCTGCATCTGATGTAGCTGTGCAGGTTTGCCTCCATACTGAGTAGGCTGTGGAGTAGGCAGACTGTTCTTGGTGGGGCACTGCTTGGTCATGTGCCCCTCTTGACCACAGTTATAACACCCATGGGTGCCCTTGCGGCAGACCCCTAAGTGTTGTCTCCCACATGTGGGACAAGTGGGATACTTGGCTTGCTTGTTGGCTGGCTCCCCTTTTGGATTGTTCCACTGCTTTCTTTTGCCCTGATCCTTCCCTTTCCAGCTAGAGTTGTGGCCCTGGGGTTTCTGAGTTCCTGAACTGCCTTGGCCTTTACTTTCTGTCATGACTGACTTCTGTTGTTGCATGCTGTTCAGGTAGTGCTCGATGATCCACTACAAGAAAATTACTTTTCCGCAGCACGTTATTAACAGCGCACATTAAAAGCATGCTGTTAATAATATTATTAACAGCATGCATATTGATGTGCGCTATTAATAACATAAATAATTTTAAAAGAAGAAGCATCATCAGCGTACATTAAAAGCAAGTTGTTAATATTATTATTAACAGCATATTAACATACACTGTGAATAAATAATAACAATGACAGCATACAAAAATTGGTACGCTGTTAATGCATCTATTTATTATATGTGATACGTTACAAATAAAACTACAAATAATACTACAAATAATAACTATTTTATTATTTTCTATTTTCTTTATTTTCTATTTTCCTTATTTTCTCTTTTTTCTTTTTTTTCTCTATTTTCCTTATTCTATTTTAAAATATCATTATTTCACTATTTTTCTTTTTCTTTTCTATTTTCCTTATTTCTTTTTCTTTATTTTCATTATTTTACTACAAATATTCTTCTTTTAAAATTATTATTATTTTCCTAAACCCTCGCCGCTACAATTCTTTCGTTCCCAACACGCTCGCGTGGCTCCTCATCGCCGCTGCTTCTTCCAACATGCTCGCGTGACTCCTCATCGTCGTTGGTTCTTTCGTTCCCAACACGCTCGCGTGGCTCCTCATTATCGCTGCTTCTTTCGTTCCCAACATGCTCGCGTGGCTCAACTCATCGCCGCTTCTCATCGCTCGAGTTTCCGCCCCCTCATCGCTCGTTCCCACGGCTTGGTGCTTCTCCTCACAGGCGCTAGGGTTTGATTCTAGGTGTTTACTTTTTCTCATTGAAGCTTAACCCATTTATGCAAGTGCTACCTCACAATTACCACTTGCTTAGCCAGGGTGAGTTTTCAAATCTTTTAAGGACACCAGATTGAGATTTGCAGTTGTCTACTATGAAATTGCACTACAAGAAAAAAGAGCTATTATGATATTTTTTGTATGACACTTATTAGAAAATATCATTATAAATTCTCTATAACAACACTTATTACAATTGGTTAATTTTAAAAATATAATATTTGATTAGACTTATTATCATGACATATGTTATGAATATCATTATAAATTAATAAATTAATTAATCAAAAAGTTTTAATTTATTTAACCTAAATATTTCCCAACTTTTGTCGCTGCCCTAATATCCTCGCCGCTCCTTGCTTCTCCATAGTGAAATCTCTGCTAGTCGGGAACTGACGAAAAGGCAGCAAGCACTGGCCGGCGAGGATAGATACTTCCGTCGTCGATAAGGAGGTAGCGATCACCGGCAGGCGAGGTAACAAGGGGCGGCTGCAAGAGAGGCGGTCGTTGCCTCGTAAGGCAATCAATGGCTACTTCGTGTGTGGCAAATTCGCAGCAGCTGCATGTGAGGCGGTGACTACCTCGTTAGGCAACGAGTGACCGCTTCGTGAGCGGCTGCATGCGAGGCGGCCATTGCTATGTCAGGAATGATTGGCCGCCAGGCTTTGGCTCATTTTACAAGGTTTGCTTCTCATCTCTTCTGGTGGAAGGTGTTGCCGAGAAAAGTATGGTGGTATTAGGCGACCTTCAACTGCCTTCTTACCTTGCAGAAACTGCATTCGTTGAATAGCCGCACTTTTGAAATGGTACATTTTTGTAACTTATATATATATTTTTTGTTAACAAGATGTTGATTGAAATTCTTTTATTCAAGGTTTAGATTTCTAATTGTCTCCTCAATTCCAGTTTGTATCAGATGATACCTTCTTTAGGATAAATGAATTTTCTATATGTTTATATTTTGTTTGATATAATTTTTAATATACCCAAAAATACTTGATTTTAAACAATTAAAAGGTTACTAAAATTTTGATGTGTGTGTGTGTGGTGTATGCTTGTGTAAGTGCGTGTGAGTAGTCAATCATCATTATAAAGATCAAATAACACATTCTCTTGTATCTTTCTCAAACTATTAAGGAGTATTTTATTTTTGTTTCCTGTCATAGCAGTATTTTACCTTTTTAGAGCACAAATGAGAAATTAAAATGTGCAAGCTTCTACACTCTGTGATTGACAGTAGATTTTTTTTAATCTAGAAGATTCCAAGTTGACCTGTCCATTGAGTAGGGAGTATAGGGATAATGATCAATGATCTCCTATTCATCTCTGACTAGTTGATCGCCAAGAAATTGAATGAGTTTCTTTACAGCAATTTCTGGTGGGTAGGATTTTGACATTTTCATTCATATTTTTTATAGGTGTACCTTCGCTTGTTGCCTTTGCTTCTAATTGTACAAATACTCGTTGCATTAAAAGGTTTGTAGAGGATGATGGATTTTTTTTTATACAATTTGTGTTTGTTGGAAACTTTTCCTATATTATTTACTTACAATTTCATTGTAGGTATCGATGAATTCTATGTTGATTAAATTTTAGATTGGATGGAAACCAATATTCTTGGTCTATCTCGCATTCTTTACTATGTTGAGACTGGTAATACATGTGCTCTAGGTAATTTAAATAGCATGGTAAATTTTTTTTGTGAGGTCTTGGTTGAAGTTATTAGGTGAACCTTAGATTGATACAATTGCCACATGCTATTACTAACTAGGCTAGGCTTGTGGTCTAGTTGTAGGCATGGGTCTCAAGTTTTTGAGAGCTACTTTGTTGTTTATCCTAGGTGTTTATGCAAACTCTTTATTGTTTTTACTGTCATATAGGGTGGTGTTATATAACTTTCTTTTTAAACTTTTGTTCTTGACAATATAATGTGGTGCTCTCTGTTATCTGTCATTGTCAGGCAAAGTTCATTGCAACAAGTGGTAGTCATAAGGTACAAAATTCTGTTCGTGGCGGTGTTGATATCCATGGTACAAAAAAAATTGACAATATCTGCAATGTTAGCCAACAATAAACTACAACTCAAGTAACAAGATACAATCTCCCTGATATAATATTTTGGCTTTACAATTTGATTGGATTAAATATTGTCCGTAAACGGTTTTGTTCATTGCCGCTAGCTAGCTGTCCACTGGCGCCGTGCCGTGAATACTTTTCTAGACATTACATTTTCAGAGAGGAAAAAAAGGTGATTGAGATATAACAGGCCGGTTAGAAATAAGTGGGGTTTTTGTTTTGTTTTATTTTGTTTTGTTTTTAAACTTTTATATCGAGTACTTTTTGACTTTATGTGGAAGAGATTATACATGTAGGAGAAGAAAACGAAACAGCAATGGACTGCCTTAATGTGTGAAAATGCTACTCTGGGGTAAAACACAAGGGTCTTGATTAGATTGATCTTTTCTTAACTGCTGTGCATTCGTTGTGTGTGTTCAAGTGAAGCAGGAAAACATGAATAAGCAAGCATGACACATTTTCTATTACAAGTTTGATTATACTTTACAAGTTTGATTATGATGTACAAGTTAACTGCTGTACAAGTTTTCTTAACTGCTGTACAAGTCTGATTATACAGATTTTTTCTTACATTCGTTGTACAAGTTAACTGTTGTACAAGTTTGATTATACAGATTTTTTCTTACATTTGATGTACAAGTTAACTGCTGTGCATTCGTTGTACATTTTCTTACAGATTTTTTTGATTATATAGTTACAACTAAAGACCTTGAGTCGTGGAGATATCATTGATAATACTAAATTTAAGCTACTTCATTGGAGTATTGACGAAGTTGTTGCAGAAGGTCGAATTGCATCCATAGATCCTAAAGTAAAAGTGCATCACGTTCCTCTTGGTGTAGCTTGTTGGAAAGTTTGGATTGATAGAGTGTTTGTGAACAAGCTGGATCTCATTCGACCAAATGATAAAATGTTGTTTCTCGAAGATGCAATAGGAAGCATAGTTGCTTGGTTATCTAAGTTTATAGTTTTTGACTGAGTTACGTACTTTAGACTTATGACTAGTTTGTAATTATTTTTGCTACTCAGTTATTTTAGACTTATGACTAATTTGTAATGGTTTTTGCTAGTAAGTGAAATGCTATTTTGGTGAAGTGTGGTGTTGATGATTAATTGTGATATAAATATTTTAGTTTTGGATGTTGTTAATTGAGAGAAGTGATTTGGTATATTTATTGTATTATCAAATTGTGTAAAATGTGTATATGTGGGATTTTAATTATATGGAATATATTAGTATCCGCAGCGTACAAATATACACTGTGGATATGTACATCCATAGTGGCCGGCTGCGCGTTGCGCATATTTGCGGATGCACATATCCGCAGCGCGCAGCCACTCGCTGCAGATGTAATTATCTGCAGTGTATATTCGTGTGCTGCGGATCCACTTATCCGCAGCGTGTAGCCGTGCGCTGTGGATGCAACTTATCCGCAGCGTGCAGCTGCACGCCGCGGATAAGTTGTGACTTTTAACAGCTTGGAGTTATGCAGCATTCGATGCGTGCTGCGGATACAATTATTGCGCGCTGCGAAAAGACATATTTGTTGTAGTGATCAGAGCACTGCTAACTAGTTCTTCTGAGGTTTGCGGCCTATGGACGCCGCTGGCCACATTCAATGTTATTTCTGGCCTTAGCATCTTGAGCATTAGCCTGACTCGCTCTCGTTCAGTGCTGACCAGTTCAGGGCACAAGCGAGCCAGTCTATTGAATCTCTTCACGGCTTCCTCTACTGATAGGTTACCTTGATGAAATTCAGTGAATTCATCATAATGTCAGTTAGTAACCAGCATATGAAAGAATTCTTCTAAGAACTCAGCTTCGAAGTTGGCCCACGTCATCTGATTTATGTCTCTTGGCCTTCACCCTTTCCCACCACATTCTAGCATCTCCTTCTAGGCAGAAGGAGGCGCACTTCACTTTCTCATGTTCCGGCCAGTCCAGAAGCTCCATGGTACTCTCCAGGGTTTTGAACCATGCTTGTGCATCCCACGGTTCACTAGTGCCTGAAAAGTTCTCTGGTTTGAGTTTCTGCCACTGAACCAGATATGCTTCTCTTCTAGCCCCTGCCGCTGGGGCTTCAGGTGCTATTGGTGGGATTGATGCTCTAGGTAGAACCTCTATCACTATTGGGGTTTCCACATTTGGTCCTGGCGTAGTAGTAAGTGTGGTCTGCTGATTAGCCCATAATGTGGCTATCTCTTGCTGCTGCTCAGCTATCTGTCTCTGGAGCTGAGCCACTATCTCCTCGAGCTTAGGTGGAATCACTGTGTCAGTTGCCTCCTATTGAGGCTTAGTAGCTAGTGACCTTTTAGTTGGGCGCCCTCTAGCCATTATCTAAATAACAGAGGATATACATATTTACTATAACTATATTAAAGTGTCATGAGTCATAAACATGCTTCAGTTAAGTAGGGAAATGAAAAAAATAAGAAAACATAAGTAATGTGAGAGGTACTCTTACTTGGAAGCTGCAGGTACGATGCTGGATGTGTGTGTGGAGGAAAGATGGAACTTGCTCTGATACCACTCTGTAATGACCCACCTTCTAGTACTAAGCTTTAAGGTGGATCGCTACTATTAACTGACTGACTAACTGGCTACTGATCATTATATTTCAGATGCTAAACCAACTGGGAGGATTTAAAAACTCTTATTTTACTGAACTAGCAATTCATAATCATGTTGAAAGTACTAACCAGCCAAAATAAAACAAAAACTTTAATTCTATTAGCTTGGAAAGATTTGATCCCCGAACCTCAGCCTTGCATGACTGAAGCACTAACCAGAAGCTCTACATCACATTCTATTTTAAACTAGCACCAGTCGACTGATATATTGCCAGTCGACAGCCCGAGGCGACAGAATCATTCTGTGCCATTTTTCTGCTGGTCCCAGTCGACTAGTAACTGTCGAAGTCGACTAGTAGTTCTGAAATCTGAAAATTCAGATTCCATAAACGTGTCAAGGTCAACCTACTTTGCACCAAAAACACCACAAACTCATATATGAGCTTACTAATAGGTATACAATGATTCTAAGCCATATTCTACATGTTTTCATGACATTAAAGCATACTTTAACCATTTCTAAGCATGAAATTAGAAACATGAACTTTGTATCAACTTGCTACTAAAACTAGGTATTGTTTCGGTCTAGATGCATCAATAGTAGCACTATAATATAAGAAATGGTTCCATGGCCTTAAACCATTCATTTTACTACTAATTAACATGCACTTGGAATGTATCACCCAACATATCACATGTAGAAGCTAACAACATGTCAATGTATAACTAGAAACATGCACTTGAATGTATCACTCAACATGACAAAGGTACTTAAGATGCGGAAAATAGTAAACATGACAAGGAACTAATTTATTTAACATTCTTAATAACATGTCCTCTTAATGCAAGTTCCCAAGGTTCTTTCATTCCATGTTTCCACCATCACACACTCCACATCATTCCTGCCGCTTCCGCTACTCCATTTTTCCTTTGCCCTTATCTGCAGTATAAAGAAAATGAAACTATAAGCATAAAGCTTAGTAAGTACCATCCTACTCACAAAACAATGCATATTTCGAAACTCATGCTTTTAGAAACACATGTAGGAAAAACATATCATGCTTGTCATTCATTCTTGCTGAAACATATAATCTAAACAAATATCATGACATACTCATCATACTAAGCACATGAACTAAATCATATTCTTATAACTAAATTCACATGACATTCATAGAATTTTCTGAACTAAGCATGATTTTAAAACTGTTTTCACTTAAAGCTATTACTGAACTTTTGAAACTTATACATATAATAAGTGAAAATATTAATCATGCTGCTATGGGTCCGGCAATGTGCTACTAATGCGCACATCCCTAAATAGATCCGAGGTAGCTAATCCCGAACCCATTAGGGTACTACTACTAGGCAAACTAGGAGCCTAGGGGCAACTAGGAGCCCACACATGGACGAACTAGAGTCCAAGCACATGCAATAAAAAGTAAAATACATTCATAAATATTCTTTTCTTTAACCTTGCATCTACTAGGCGATCTAGAGCCTAGGGGCGATCTAGGAGCCCACCCAATGGGCGAACTAGGGTCCATAAACATAAAGCAAAAGTAGCTAATTTCATAACATGCTAAAACTCATATTAGAGATTCTTAACATTTTCTTGAGCACCTTGCGTGCTTAAAACTCCCCTCTTCCTTTAAGGACACTTCCTAGGCACTCGACGGTGCGTCTAAACCCCAAACTAAAATGGGAAGCATGTCCAGCCCATCTAGTGGTGCCCTTAAAGTTGGTAGAGAGAGTAGATCTGCACATAGGAACATAAACTTTCAATTAGATAAAACTAAGGCGTTTAGGCATACGACTGAAGCTACTTATACTGCAGGTGAGGGATACTTACATCCTACGCTTGTTCTTACAACTCTAGGGCGTAGGGTTTAGGGAGAGGGATGGTCCTTGGAGTCTCGGAGAGGTTCTAACGACGAACTACTCCTTGAGACGATCCCCTAGCGCGTCCTCCTTCTTGAAACCGCCCAACACAGGCCCTTGGACCTCTTCCTTGGTTTGCCGTGAGTGAGGGAGAGAAAGACTCGAGAGAGGGAGAGGAGAAATCGCCCAAGAGAGGAGAGGGTTCGGCGGTGACAAGTGCGGAAAAGTTTCAATAAAAAAAACCCTTAAGTTCCCTTTTATATTTATGGAGAAATTTAACTAACTTCACCTTATCTATCTTTCCCTGTAATCTATTCCAATGAAAACAACTTTATCCTACTTGATAAGCCTATTCTTTTCTCATGTTAAAGGTCTAGGGGTCAAATCCTACTTAAACTTTTTTTTTCGCGCATTCTATTTTTATTCCTTTTTGCCTTATTTGTCCATGGAAAAATTCTATAAAAATATCCATAAATTTAGAATTAATTTTAGGATATTTCTAAAATGTGTTTTGAGAATTTTCGGGCATTACAGTTAATTAGAATGACCGAAACTACTAAAAAATTATCAAGGGCTAAAGAAGAAGAAGAAGGTGGTTCAGCAAAAGGATGATGCAATTGAACTAAGTACCAGCCAGATGGGGAAGACCAAAGTAACCTGTTATGGGTGCAGCAAGAAAGGTCACTATAAATCGGAGTGTCCTAACTTGAAGGAGGCCAAGAAGATGTTGGATCGAAGTAAATTGATAGGGGGGGGGGGGGTGAATATCGATCGAAAATTTTCAGACAATTAAGAGAAATTACACAGCAGAAAGAGTAAAACAAAGTCGCTAACACCGTTTGTTTTACATGGTTCGGAGTCGCGGTTGCCTCTTACTCCAAGGCCCATGGTCCTTGACCATTTATGATGGGAAATTCTATATTCGAAGAATGTTTACAATTTGGAGTACAGATATAGAATAAAAAAGGAAGTTACAACACTTAAGAATTTTCAGCTATTACCGACGACCAGAGTGGATGGAATTTCGGAGCAGTGGGTCGTTGCCGGCGCTTGAATTGCGAGTACAAAGCATGTCGGAGCGTAGCATTTGAACAAAAGTGTTGAGAGCGAGATTTGCAAGTTGTATCGAAGCCTTGGGGGTGAACCCCCTTTTATAGTGGTCGCTTGGCCGCCTGTGTTGAAGGGGGTGCCTACACGTGGTCTGTTCTACGAGAACTCCTATCCGCAGACTCGGCCAGCGCTTTTCCCTTTCATTGAGGCACCTTAGCTAACTGGGGCGCCTGTGTTAACACAGGCGCCTAGCTTGACTTTGTCCAAAGGCTTTCGTGGAAGTTTTGCTTCGATGACTTGGTTTGGCCTTGCACTGGGGCGCTATTATCCTCACAGGCGCCTAGCCCAGCGAGGCACCTCCTTCCAATGAGGCGCCTGAGATGCAGAAACATCGTCCCTTCATTTCCTGCAACCAGGGTTAGTTCCAAACACAAGAAGCAAATATATTAAACATTTTTTTTACAACCTAAGCTGTCTTGGTTCTGACTTTGGGTCTCCCAAATGGAACCCTAGGTCGAACTGACGCCTAATGTTCCCTCCTACAGGGAACGCGTCCTCACCTACTCCTCTCGGGAGAATTTACCTTTTTGCCAACCGGCTCCTCCGGTTGGACTTTTGCCCAGCTTCACTCACTAGGTCTTCGGTGCCCAGTCCTCGACCAGGTCTTAGTGCCCAGCTTCACTCATCAGGTCTTCAGTGCCCACTCCTCGACCAGGTCTTAGTGCCCATATTCACTCACCAGGTCTTATTGCCCAACTTTACGTCAGGACTTAGTTGCCCAGCACGCGGCCAGGACTTAGTGCCAAATTCAACGAACCAGGACTTAGTGCCTAGTGTACCTAGGACTTTCCTGCACACTTACTAACTTTGTTAGATCACAACCAATTCTTAACTCCTAAACCCTTTGCCATTATCAAAACTTAGGTTTGACATTGGTGCTTTCGACACCAACAATCTCTCCCTTTTTGATTTATGGCAATACGGTTCAAAAAGTTAAGTTAAACAACCTATTATAGCAATCTAACAACAATAATAATTTAACAATAGAAATTTATCTCCCCTTGAATTGAACATTCTCCCCTTGAAATTTTTAATGTCATGCGGGTTTTGTAAACATTCTAAGTGCTAAGTGTTTTTCAAAATTTAGTAAAAGCTTTAAGTTTTTGAGAAAGTTTTGCAATCTTAGATAATTTTTGAAAAGGTGCTTTTTATACTTAGAAAATTTTCAAAAACTTTCTTGCAAGCTTTTTACACTTAAAAAATTTCAACAAGTTTCTTGCAAACTTTTTACACTTAGAAAATTTGCTTGAAAAATACTTTAAAGAAAAATCTTAATACACTTTTGCTTAAAACAATTTCACTTAGAAACGTTTGCCAAGAAACATTTTCCAAAAAAAATATTTCAAAAGAGTTTAGCTCAGACAAATTTTGTTTACTCATGAAAATTTTCTTTTAGGAATATTTTCAAGATAAGTGCGCTAAGAAAATTTTTGGAAATTCTTTAGAAATTTTTGGAAGTACTTTGGAGATGCTTAGAACAATTTTAAAGCACTTAGAAACATAAGACAAACATTTGAAGTACTTAGAAAAATTTAGGAAAAATTTGAAGTACTTTAGCAAAAACATTATTTTTAAGTACTTAGAAATACTTAGCTTTTTGTGAAAAGGATTTTTTTAAGCACGTAGAAATACTTAGTTTTTTGTGAAGAGGAAAAAATTGGAAAAAAAAATATTTAAAAATTTTCTCTCTTTTCTTTCTCTCCCCCTTTGCCATATATCAAAAAACTATTGTAATTCATTTTTGAATTAGAGCTAGTTAAACAAATTGGAACTTCGTATTGAACCAACTCTAGTGAATTTCAGCAAGCAATAGAAGAGGACCAAACCAATTTAAACTGATCTTGTTCAGGTCCTGTCTAACCCAGTTAGCTACTTACTAACTGTCATAAACAGTAGCTTTCGCTAGGGTTAGTCAAGTTAAGTGATCTGATCAAGTTAGATTTTCTAAGCTTGACACTTAACCTGATTGCTGTTCAACTTGTATTTATTGCCCCAATTACTGCAGATGCACTGACATAAAGCATCTTGAATCAAGGCATAGACCTAAGCATCTCAACCCAGTCTAGGTTATCACTCAAAAGTACCCTAAGCTGCTTGTGTGATGCTGACTTCTAGATCTATAAGTGCATGCAGTTCTAGGGTTAGGGCCTAAGCTAAGTCCATTTGCAAAAAAAACCTAGTTTTTAAAGGTGGTAGTTTTTGAAAGAAAACTAAGTCGGAAAATCATTTTAAATTTCAAAAACTTGATAAATGAAATGATAAATTTGCTAATTTTCGAAAACAAATTAAGAAAAATAGGAAAAAATTTTAAGAAAACAATATAGATCGGTCATATTCTACTAAGCACAACCCTAATTGCCTTCTTGGTAAGCTAAACTCAGACTCAGATTAGGGTTTGGTAAAGATATCAGCTAAGTTAGATTTTGAGTCCACATGCTTATGTACTATTTCACCCCTGGCTACATGATCCCTTACAAAATGATGTTTGACTTCTATATGTTTTGTTCGGGAATGCTGAATTGGGTTTTAGTCAAGTTGATTGAACTAATGTTATCAATATAGATTTTGGTTTGGGTGTAGTCCAGATGGAAGTCCTTAAGAGTGTGCATCATCCACAAAAGTTGTGCTACATATTCTCCTAGGGCAACATATTCTGCTTCTGTTGTGGACAGTGCTACGCAGTGTTGCTTTCTACTACACCAGCTGACTAGGCTATGTCCTAATAGTTGGCAACTTCCATTGGTACTTTTTCTATCTAATTTACACCCAGCATAGTCAGAGTCAGAATATCCTGATAATGCAAAAGTGGATGTCCTAGGATACCAAATCCCTACATTTAGGGTACCCTTAATGTACCTAAGTACTCATTTTAAGGCTGCTAAGTGGGATTCCTTAGCACAAGTTTGATACCTAGCACACATTCCTATNCCATGTGTCTAAATAAAAAGTTTTCGACAGAAATGGGAATTCAATCGGGAATTTTTGACAGAATGGGAATTCCATCAGAATTTCCCGATGGAATATAAATTCCATTGTAAATTTACGACAGAATTAGGTTTCCATCAGGAATTCCGTCGATATTTCATGATTTTGGTGTAGTGAGTCATAAAATTTCATTAACAATACCCTCAATCATTCAATAAATTGTGTGGTTACAAGCTTAATGTTGTTTTTTTGTGAAATGTTAAATTTTCAAATGTGTAATGACAAATTTAGGAACATGTGATGATCTATTGACTTCTTTCACTTAAATAATGTGATATAGAAATATTCACATATTTAATAGAAGTGATTGTTATTATAGTTGCATCAATGCAGAGATTTATTTTCTGATAAAGTGCTCTCATGTAAGACGAAATTGATTGATTCTCAATAACAAAATCGACTCAATGATGGTACATCAACATAAATATTAGTGGTAGTAAGAAAACATCTTCTACTTCTGCTAATATTGTGGTGAGTACTAGAGAGAGAACGAATTATAGATAGAATTTGAAAGAAGAAGTTGTTAGTATTGAGGAAGTTGTAGGTTAGAGTTTGGAACAAGTGTTTGAAGATACATGGACTCAACCAGAATATTATAACATTAGAATGCTAGCAGAAATTGAAAGGGATGTCTGACGAATTTATAATGATATGGACTAATCAATAGATTCGCCAATGACCTTGAAGATGCATTCCCATTAATTGAAGATGTCTATGTAATGAACTCAACACTTATTGCATTGCAAAGGCAAAAACTAGATGGTAGCTAGTGCTGAATTTTTTTGTTGGTAAGGTAATGTGAAATTTAATCTATAATTAGTTTTAAAAAAAATATTTGAAATAGTAGTGTAATGATTTTTTATGCTTCATAATGTATTTTCTTGAACTTTCATATTCTTCACTCCACTTAATGGTAGTAGTAGTAACTTAAAAAACTATCAATTATTGTGTAGGTATTCTCAATCCAAAAATATTTTAAATATGCACTTGATCAGTATGCTATGAAGAGATAGTTTAATTATAAAATAAAGGACCCGTGGAAAACCACAATTTGTGATGGAGAAAACTATACATGGGTAATAATTGCACGAGGAGAAATAAAGTTTACCTTTACAAAATATTTAGATGAAAACCAATGTGGTTTTGGCTGGTTTTGGCTTAGGAATGACGGATCATCCTGTATGCATAGCTTCTTTATAGAATCTCAAATTTAAAGTCATTTTCTATCTGTAGATAAATATAAAGCCAGAACAATTGACCGAGATATGAGAACATGATTTATAGTAGGCATATCATATCAAAGGACATATAATCCACGTCCAAAAGCTCTAACAAAGGTGATAGGTGATTTTGAAAAGGATTATAGTGACTTTATAGGATTGAAATTGACACTAGTTAGCATTAAGAATTTTTTAAAACAAATTAGAAGATAGTAACTGAATCAATCAGAGTTACTCCAACAGAAATGATAAATTAACTTAGACTGATTCAATTAAGTAAGACAAAGATAATAATGAAATCTAATAGTTTAAGCATGCAAGTTGATAAACTAAGTCAGAAGTATAAACACGTAATAGTTTTAAAAATTAATTTTTATTTCTAATTTCTTCTAGGTGAAGAAATCTTATAGAAAAAGAATACAAAAATTTAAGCACAATAAAACAGATCGAGGCAACACTAAAATAAAGGAAAATGCTACTCAAGCTGTTGTCAAAAGGAAATGAAGCATAAGTCGCAATGTTTCGTAGCATAGAAGGTGAAAAAGCACTCAGAGCATGAGAACGAGAGTGAATTCTTTATAGATGTGTTGTTTTGAAGCTCTACTTAGAAGATCCTTTTATAATTCTCTCCCAGTCGACTGGGAGCATCTTGGTCGCCTGTGTAGGTGTTGACATGGTTATAACTTCTATTCGGTAGATAACGTTAACTTTGACATCCTGGTGGACTGGAGTCTTCCTAGTTTCATGTAGTGGGGTCAAATCTCATCATGACCTAACTTGCTCGGGTCGTCGATAACTTCATCTTCCTAGTCGATTGGAAGCCACTCTAGTCGTTCATACACTACGGTTGCATGTATCTTATATGGTCATCTGGACCCGCTGAAATCCCTTCCTCAAGAGTTAATATCATCCAGTCGCCCCCAGACACCATCAGGTTGCTTGAAAATATCGAGCATTCTTCCTTGTAGTAGTCGCACGTAATGAGTATGATATAGAATATAAAGTTATTTGTACTTACTTGACTAGATTTTGATTCATCTAGTTAGGTATTACCAAGCAATCAACTCCCTGCTAATTCCACACACTTAAGACTTGTGCCAAGTAATTAGCTCTCAGATGATTCCACACACTTGAAGTTTTTATCAAACAATAAGCTTTCAGCTAATTCCACACACTTAGGACTTGATTCACCTAGCCTCCAGATAAAATTTGTCTACCAAGCCTTAATCCCTTAGACTTGATCCACCTAACCTTCAGCTAAGAATTTGTGCGGCAAGCCTTAATCACTTAGACTTGATTCATCTAGCCACCATCTAGGAATTTTGTTGCTTGATCCCAACCAAGACTTATCTCATGCTTGATTTACAATCAGGACTTTAGAAGCCTAGATCCACTAGGACTTTTGTAACGCCCGCCCTACGGTGTAGGCGGAAGGCAGCATTACGCGAACATACATATATGCATATAGAGATCTTAATGCAGCGGAATAATTTAAAACTTCATGCATATGCATTTAAACCTTGCAACTCATATTGACATATCTTAACTATCATTCTTAAACATGGTTACTTGGTAAACTTAGCATTGTCATATCATAAAAGAAATAAGACATAGCATGTGAGACATGACATTCTTTGTACATGTTTGCATTAAATATAACTTATCCTACCATCAAGCTTAAAGCCAACATATTATTCTAAACGAACACATCATAGAAATCAACATAAGTTGTTCTTTAGAAAGAAATCATCATAAAGTATAGCATGAAACTAGAGTTGACAATGCAAAACATAAGAAGTTGTTCTTTAGGAAAACCATTATAAAGTATAGCATGAAACTAAAGATGACAATGCAAGACATAAGGCATGTGACAATTATGAGTAATAGGATCCTTCTTTTTCTTTTGCCAAGTCACTGCCACACACACACACTTGCCCCTCCTACTGCTTCCCTTAACTTAGTATCCTCTTGCTTGATCTGCGGTATAAGAAAATGAAACTTATAAGCACATAGGCTTAGTAAGACTCTTTCCTACTAACTGAAATCATACGTCACATATAGTCAACGGAAAAACATAACATGGAAAGTGTAACATAAAACAAAATCATATCATGAGAAGGTATTCATAAAGCATTTAACATGAGGAGGCATATAGATTTACATGAAAACGCATAATCATATAGAAGTGCTTAACATGAAATGAAAGTGCATAGAGCTCATGGCATAAGAAGTACTTGACATAAAATATAAGAATATGACATACTTGACATAGAGAAGTTCTTGACATAAACATAAGCATATGACATACTTGGCAAGAGTATTAAGATACTTCGATCAGATTGAGGTGGTGAATACCTTAGCCAAGAGTTTCGTGACCATCGAGTAGAGTGTGGGATCATATCGCAACTCACTTCACCTGGAACACCACAATGGAATGATGTGTCCGAGCGGAGAAATCGTACTCTATTAGATATGGTATGATCGATGATGAGTCAGATAGATCTTCCTACTTTCTTCTGGGGATTCGCTCTAGAGACGACTCTTTTCACACTTAACCGAGCTCCATCAAAGGTCATCATAAAGACACCATATACAATATGGACTGGAAGAGTCCCACAATGTCTTTTATGAGGATTTGGGGTTGTGAGGCTTACGTTCGACGTCAAGTCTCAGTTAAACTTGGACTCAAATCTGATAAGTGTTATTTTAGTGGATATCCCAAGGAAACAAAGGGATATTTCTTCTACAATCCCACACTAGGCAATGTGTTTGTCGCTAGAAATGGTATTTTTCTCGAAAGAGAGTTTATTTCTAGAAGAAATAGTGGGAGTAAAATCCATCTTGAAGAAGTTCAAGATGCAGATAGTACTGTAACACCCCAAAATTTTCAATGTAAAATCATGACAATGTATGAAAAAATGATTATAATGAAATGATATAAATTTCATGCAATCACATTTTATGAAATGTCATGGATGCATGAAATATCATATTCATGAATATGGAATATTAAAAATATTATGAAATGATATTTATGAAATATTATGAATTCATGAAATATTATTAATATTATAAAATTTCATGATGGGCTTGGTTTAATGGGATTTGATATGGATTAGTGCAAATTGTGAAAAAAGAAGAAGTAGAAAGGAGGAAGCAAGGATTGAACCTTGAACCTCCTAGGTGCACTTAGCATGTCATAACCAATGAACCAAGCAATATTCTTGTAGAGAGAATAAGAAACATTCTTGTTAAATCGAGGGAAGCGAAGAGACATGCCTCTTCATGAGAAGAGTATAAATAAGAGAGGGGGAAAGGAAGTTACACTTTTTCCTTCTTCTTCCCCACTTCATTTTCGAAAATCAAGAAGAACTCTCCCTTTCCATTTTCGAAATTCCAACCCTAGGGTTCTAACCCTAGGGCAATTGCAAGAAGGGAAGTTCAAGTGCCATTGTCCTCTACCAAGTCCAAGGAATCCTAGAGGAAAATTTGGAAGAAAAGGGGTTTTCACATACCCTCCAAGTGTAGGGTACCCTAGGTTTAAGAGAAGGTGAAATTCCAGCGCTAGGATGTAAGTGTCCTCTCGCCTGTGGCATAATTGCTATTGAACGTATGCTTGTTTGATTCTTTGGAAAAAATCACAAGAACTTCCTAGTGGAAGTTTTGGCCACCCTATGTAAGGGGTCCAAGAGATGGGTTTTTGATCAAACCTTGATGCATGCTAGTACCCCTAGGGATTTTATACACATATGTGTTGTTTCCAAATTTTATGAAGGACAAAAATTAGGGTTTGGTACCCTACAAGGTTTCGGCCACCACCAAGCCTTGGGTCTTGGTTACTTTTTGTTGCATGAGGAGATCCCTAGGAACTTAGGGTACCTATGTATGATGACTTTCCATCATGTTGTGATAACAAAAATTAGGGTTTAGCCACCATACAACTTTCGGCCAAGAGGAGAAAGGCTAAGGGCTTTTGGGTTGCTTGCTACTCTATTATGTTCCCATGAATAGTAGTGTAGATAAAATATTTGTGTGAATGTTTGTGTGAAGGTTGGATGTCAAAAACCTAGCCTAGCCATTCTATATCATTCGGCCACCCCTTGTAAGTTAGGGTTAGTGGAAGCTAACCCCACTTTGGAGTATAAACCATGTTTCAATTGTTAACATGAAGTACACTTGAGGTGTTTGTAGAAATGCATGAATGTATGCTTTAATTGGATGAAAAAAAAGGAAATTCCCTTACATGTAACTTTCGGCCAACCCTAGTCCTAGGGTTGGGAAGCACTTAGTGAAATCATGAAGCATGCTACCACTTATATGATGTGTGTATAAATTATGTGACCTATGTTGTTAGGTATAGAAGCATGCCTTATAGCCCATGGGGCACTCTTATGACATGAACATGATATGTTTGATAATATGCTTAAAAAGGGATACTCTATTGAAACTGGGATCAAGAGCACCCAAATGTGTGGTGTGTCCCTAGGGGATCAAGAGCACCCTTGATGTGTGGTGTGTCCCTTTAAGATGTGATTAGGAGTATCTTTAGGCATATACATATATGAGTAATTGCATGATAAAATTACTTTACTTTGAAAGTTGTGTACCCGACTCGGAAGGGGGTCGTTAAACAAATCCAATGTGCATGTTAACTGAAGGTCATGGCATTGGTAGGACGGAAGGGTCCTGCCCTAATTATATTGGTGGCTCGCTACCCCAATTTATTAGGGAACGCGCTTGATGTGGTACTACAACTGGGCCCTAGATGATGATATGATATTTTTAAGTACTTACCTTTATGGAACCTTTTGAAAAACATTTTCTCATTATGTGATAATCTTGTTCTGTAAAGTACTTAGAGATATTTGATGTGATGTTTATGATGCTTTGATGAGATGCTTATGATGCTTATAATCTTGTTCTATCTTGATTACTGAGTAGCATGATATGATGTATCGATATGGTTTTGCGAGTAGGCCCGGATTCTTACTAAGCATGTTTTGCTTACTAGTTCCTGTTGTTTTTCTTATGCTGCAGATAGCGGTAAGAAATACTTGAACTAAAGGAAGAGGCAGAGGGAAAGCTAGAGGATGTGTGTGGTGATGGCTCGGGAAAGGATGAAAGATTCTTATCTACCTTATTTTTGTCTAGAATCTAAACTGCTTCCAGTAAAAGATTGAAATTGTATTACTATACTCTGAATGTGTGATGATTATGACTACTCTACTGTTGATTAAGTTAGAGATATGGAACCTATGTCATGTTAGATAACACTATCATTAATGTCTAATTCTTGTAGTATGCATGCTAAGTAAAATGCTAGATATTTACTATTTCCTGTTGCTTATGAATGCTTCTCTGGCATGTGTCTAAGACTAGATAACTCTTGTTATATTCCTATGTTCTATCTTGTTCAAACCATGTTTAGATCAGTAAATTATGAAGTTAAATGATCTCTCTCTATTATGTTGTAATTGCATGGATGATATGAAAGAAAAACCTTGCTTGGTAATTAGTCTTTAATAAGCCTGCTTACTACACTTCTTGCATTGTAATTGTTCTACTTGATATACATGTTTAACATGATAAATGATATGAATGTATGGACCCGTAACCCCGCCTTTAGGGTAGATATAAGGGTGGGCATTACAAGTACTGAGGCCTTGATGGGCCTTGAACAGGCACCACAAAGTATTGTAGATCATGAGATTGATGCTCAAGAAGTTGTGGAGCAATACCTTGTTTCGCAGATCTGACATGATACGTTGTCAGCCTGAGAGATACTCATTTCTCTTGTCTGACCATGATGATGTTATGCTTGTTGAGTTGAACGAGCATACATCCTATCAAGAAGCTGTGACGAGCCCAGATTCTAAGAAATGGCTAGAGGCCATGAAGTCTGAAATGGAATCCATGTATACTAACCAAGTATGGACTTTGGTTGATCCACCTGAGGGAATAAACCCATTGGGTGTAGGTGGGTCTTTAAAAGAAAGACTGACATGGATGGTCTTATGTATACCTATAAAGGGAGATTGGTAGCCAAAGGTTTTAAGCAGATTCATGGTATCGACTATGATGAAACCTTTTCACCAGTTGCTTGCTATTGCAGCTTACCATGATTACGAGATCTGGCAGATGGATGTCAAAACCGCATCCTAAATGGGAATCTACTTGAGGATGTTTACATAACACAACCTAAGGGTTTTGTAGATTCAGAGCATGCTGGAAAGGTATGTAAGTTGCAAAGGTCCATTTACGGGCTAAAGCAAGCTTCTCGAAGCTGGAATCTTTGATTCGATGATGCAATCAAAGCGTTTGGTTTCATCAAGAATGAAGATGAACCCTATGTTTACAAGAGGGTCAGTGGGAGCACAGTTATCTTCCTGATCTTGTATGTGGATGACATACTCCTCATTGGAAATGATATCCCATCACTACAGTCTGTGAAGACGTGTAGGGAATTGTTTTGCAATGAAAGACTTAGGTGAAGCAGCCTATATCCTAGGTGTTAGTGATATGAGAGAACTATCCTAAGGCAATCGCCTTATGATTGTAAACATTTATTTCAATAAATGATAATTCATTATTTGAGTATACATGTTTGTGTATTTGATTGGGATCTTAAACTCATCTACTGAATGTCCGCCATACAGTTCACAGCATAAGAGAATTTGTGATGGGATCACAACTAGTGATTATCTCTAAATGTGAAAATGTAAAGTGTTGGAAATATCCCTAGTCGATGAATTGATAAATACGAACATTATCAGTTCTGTTGAGACTAGCATGGGTTATTCTCTATTCAGCTGATTCTCACTGGCTGGTGACATTGGGATGTCCGGAGATAAACATGGATGCTAGTTAAGGGAACTAGTTCATTGGAGTGACTAGCTGTAAGACTTCATATGGGAATCTACATGTAGATATGTCAATGAAGATCTTACTACGGCTTAAGTGCGATGTTCCTTTGACTTGCGGTGTTCAAGTCATCTTGGTCATAGAGACTTATACTTTGACATCTTAAGCAAGCATCTCCAAGGAGGTGTGGACCCAGGATGATCGGGTATAAGCCGAAGTGCCCGAAGATGTTTGAACAGCCTACAAAGGATTCACCACTCCTTGCGAGGAGATGTATACCCAGGCCTATCGTCGGATTATTACTCAAAGCCTCTGGCCAGAGCATATCATGTTTAGAGTGAGAGTCTCTAAAATACATGAGAGTAATTAGAAATCCAAAGGACGAGTAAGACATTACTTGGGCTAGGTGTGACGTAGTCAGCCTAGTGGGGACTGACACCATTGACCGTGTCCTGAACCAAGTAGCTATAAGGTGGTGAAGGGAATGGGGCATGATTCATTAGAGCTGCTGAAGGGTTTCAGAATAATTTCTTCTGAGGTCAAACCGTTGATCTTTCGATTAATTGGGGATCATGATGTACTATTAGGTGCCACTCATGATCATTCTATAATTAGTTAATTATAGACGGCCAACATAAATCGAAAGCCTATTTAGTCACACGCACTACGAGTAATCCGAGGGATTTAAAATGAGTTGAAAATTGGATTTTCCGATCAAGAGAAATAAGTCGAATCTGAGTTAGTCAGAGGCGCAATGGAAGCTAAAAATGGCTAAGTCTTTTGAAGGCTTTTTGGGCGAATTAAATGAGTTTAATTCGCGGTGGTTCGGGTTGGTTTGGCCGGCCAAAGAGGGTGCCAAAACCCCCTTTGGTGGCCGGCCACAATAAGAGGAGAAAAACCAATTAATTTTGGTTTAATTAATAAGATAAATCCAGCGCGATTTATTTTATAAATTATGGATAAATAAATTTGTATAAAGAAATTTATATAAATAAATTTATAGAAATTTATTCTTTTATGGAAGATTAAAATAATCCATGAGTTGGGTTTATTTTAATTTTATAAAATCAATTATGAATTGATTTTTCCATAATAAGAAAGTTTATAAATTTCTTATAAAATTTATTCTATAATTTAAAGAGAAGAAGAATTTGTTTTATTATAAATTAGTTATAATAAAACTTGGTTTAAACGGAATAATTCATAAGAATTTATAGGATAAATTTCTTATGATAATTAATTAGTTTTATTATAAAGTTAGTTATAATAAAATTCATAAGAGAATTTATAGGATAAATTTTCTTATGATAATTAATTTGTTTTATTATAAATTGGTTTATAATAAAGACTCGGTTTAAACGGAATAATTAATAAGAAAATTTATAAGATAAATTTCTTATAACTAATTCCGTTAATTCGGTTTAGAGGGAGACTTAGCAAAGGAGTTGCTACTATATAAAGGAACCAAAGGCTAGCCCTTATTCCTAACTCAATTTATCATAGAGCTCTCCCTCTCTCTCTTAATCTCTTCTCCTCTCCCTCTCCCTCTCTTGCCTAGGGCCGGCGCCCACCCTAGTGGTTTAGGGCCGGCGCACCAAACAACTTCCCCCTTTGAAGTTGGCGTGAGCAATCAAGAAGAAGGAGAACCCGAACAAGAAGAAGAAGAAGCGGATAGCGACTCCTCTCTTCTCGGAATTCGATTCCGTTACTTCATTGATTAGTTTCCTAATTTTTCTCTTGTTCTTCTAGTTGTGCCTTCCGAGAATCTAGTAGTTCTCGTCGGCACAAAACTCGTGACTTTGCGAAGTCATCCCGAAGAGAACTCGGCGTGGACGCGAATAGAGGCGAAGCTTCCAAGGGACGCTACGGTTGGATCTCGTCCCTTACTTCGAGTTACGCGAGGTACAAAGTAAATTAGTTTACCTTTTCTGCAATATTTTATTTTATGATTATGTCAACACACCATAGGATTGCATGCTAGATACGAAGTTAAAAATAATTTGGGAAATTATTTTATGCAAATTCTTCCGCTGCACGTAAAAATTTAAAATTTTACGAACTCGTATCCTTGTCGACATGCACCCGGTCCCAACACTAGGCATCAAGATCTATAGAGATAGATCTTGAAGATTGCTTGGCTTAAGTTAGAGTACATATATTGACAATGCGCTTAATCATTTTGCCATGTGGAATTCCAAAAAGGGATTTCTGCCAATGTCACATGGTGTAAGTCTTTCGAAGACTCTATGCCCCTCTTCTAAGGAGCAGAGAGACCGCATGGATCAGATCCTTTATGCATCCGCTATAGGGTCTATCATGTATGTCATGCTTTGTACTCATCCAGATGTCTCGTATGCTTTGAGCATGACGAGCAGATACCTATTAGATCCAGGTAAAAGTCACTGGATAGCTGTCATGAATATTCTTAAGTACTTACGAAGGACGAAAGAATATTTCTTGATATTTGAAGGCAATGAGGAGCTAGCTGTAAAGGGTTATAGTGATGCAAGCTTACAAACTAACAGGGATGATTTCAGATCGCAGTCAGGATATGTATTTTGCTTGAATGGTGGCGCTATGAGCTGGAAGAGTTCGAAGCATGACACAGTCGCAGATTCTACAACAAAGGCCGAGTATATTGCTGTGTCTGATGCAAAAAAAGAGGCTATTTGGATCCAGAAGTTCATTATAGAGCTTGGTGTGGTTCGTAGTATAGCAGACCCAATAGACATCTATTGTGACAACAATGGAGCTATTGCTCAAGCTAAGGGACCTCGCTCTCATCAGTGGACCAAACACATACTACGGCGCTTCCATCTCATTCGAGAGATCATCGATAGAAGAGATGTCAAGATATGTAGAGTACCCACTGATGCTAACATCGCGGATCCTTTGAGCAAGGCTTTAGCATAGAAGAAACATGATGGTCACACTAGATCACTGGGTATTAGATATTACAGTGATTGGCATAGTGCTAGTGGGAGGTTATTAGTAGGAGCCCTAGAGCCAATTATGTGATGATTGACTAGGAACTTTTTTTTAATCATATTCTATCATTAATAAAGACATGTTTGGTTATTATACTTTAAATTTGTGCCAAATAACTAAGTATAATAATGTCCTTGGGTAGTAGGTTCTTATCTACATTATATCGATTAGTTGAATCGTTAGTGAGATGATGTAGAGAACACTATACTAAACCATTCCTCTCAAGCATTAATATTCAAGGGCAATATTAATGCATGGAGACTAGCATGTAGGTCAATTGATGACTTGAGCTCACAAGTCATGGATATATAATATCAAGTTGATACATGGGTATACATTAGAGAATGTATACTAAATTGTCCCGCCATGGGAAAGTTTCATAGATTGTCATATGAGTGTCATAAATTTTCTCATGTGTCCATTAGTATGAATAGTCCTTAAACCTGAATTCACTACGGTTCCCTATATAAAGAGTTAAGTACTTGGGTATCGTTAAACGTCACCCGTAACTTGGTGGACTATAAAGGCGATCACTAGGTATGTAATGAATTATGCGAAGAGATGTGAGTGATGTAGATGGGATCTATCTCTCCCATATGACAGGAGTGATATCTGTGGGCCCCTTGATCGAGTAGAAATACTAAAACGCATGGTCATGCTCAAATGAGTCAATATGAGATATTAAGCTCATTTATTTGAATGAGTTTACTCGGGGATCAAGAAACACAAAGATTGATCGTGTATGGCACGATCTACGCCTCATTGGTCAATCTAGATATCGAGGATGGAAGGACAAGGTTATATATTGTCATAGTCACGGAGGTTAAGTCGGATCTCGATTTTCTCGTCACTTAGGTAGCAATGATGCATTGCTGGATTCCGCTCATTGCTTATGTGTCTAAAGTGGTTTAGACACATTACCAACGTTACGAGAACCTATTGGGTGACACACTAAGGGCACGATGCTTTGGAGATTAATTGATCTTAGTTTGTCTAAGATTTGATCCGAATTGGATTAATTGAGTTAGACTCAAGTGAATCCAATTGCATTATAGGATTGAGATCTAATTTGAGTTAGACTCATTTAGATTAGACTCAACCACATTTGAATGAGATATTAGTTTGTTAAAATATTTAATAAATTAATAATAGAGGAAGATGAAAAGTTTCTCTTCATTGGATGAAGAGAAGTTGAAAGTCACATGAAAAAATGTGGTCTAAGTGGGTTTTTATTAGCATTAATGGAGGAAAGCTAAAGGGACAAAAACTTTTCATATTCATGGAATGAGTATAAAAGAGTTTTTCTTGTCATTTGTATGAAAAAACTTGTCATTCTTCCTTCCCTTCCTTCTCCTGGCCATAATCCCTCTTCTCCCTCTCCTTGCTTTGTGAATCTCCTCTTGTGACTAGCACCACAAAGGTGATTCTTCTCCGAAGCTTGAGAGATCGTATTTGTGTGGATACGCATAGAGGCACAGACACTTGAACATGCAAGTGATCCAGCATATCTCAGACAAGCAGGATAAGCGGAAGGCACGTGCCAAAGGTATATACCTATATGATAAGAATTTGTAAATTAACTTTGTATGAGTTTTCTTTCGCATGGATCGCTCATGGGATCTCTTATTTCCGCTGCGATTTTGAACATGTTTTCCTATAGATCCCTACATAGAGCATCCTAATTATGTTTTTAGACTTAAAAAGACCCTACATGGACTTAAACAAGCACCTAGAGTCTGGTATAAAAGACTATCTAATTACTTAGTTTCTTAGGGGTTTAACCAAGATTAAATTTATATTGATCCAACCAATATAAATCCTTAGCAAATAATATTTTCATTGCCCAAATCTATGTAGATGATATAATTTTTGACTCAACCAATATAAATTTCTTAAAGGAATTTATAAAAATAATGGAAAATAAATTTGAAATGAGCCCTGTAGGTGAATTAACCTTTTTCTTAGAACTTCAAATTAAACAAACTAAAGATGAAAATTATATTCATCAATTTTAATATGCAAAAGAATTAATTAAAAAATTCAGAATGGACAATTCTAAGGACATTAATATCCTAATGGCTACTAATATTAAAATAGATAGTGCCCCAGAAGGCAAACCAGTGGACTTGAAGCACTTTAGGAGTGCTATAGCTAGCCTACTTTACCTAACTGCTAGCAGACCTGACATTTTATTTGCAATAGGTATTTGTGCTAGGTATTAAACCTGTGCTAAGGAATCTCACTTAAGTGCAGTTAAGAGAATATTTAGGTACATTAAAGGTACCCTAAATGTAGGAATTTGGTATCCTAGGGCTTCTAAATTTTACCTACTAGGCTACTCTGACTCATATTATATAGGGTGCAAACTAGATAAAAAAAGTACTAGTGAAAGTTGTCAGATGTTGGGTCATAGCTTAGTTAGTTGGTGCAGTAGAAAGCAACACTATGATGCATTATCCATAATTGAAGCTGAATATATAACTCTTGGGGAATGTGTAGCTCAATTACTTTGGATGATGCATACCCTTAAGGACTTCCAATTGACCTACACTAATACTAAAGTTTACATTGATAATATTAGTTTAATTAATCTTCCAAAAATCTCATTCACCATTCCAGAACTAAACATATTGAAGTAAAACACCACTTTGTTAGGGATCATGTAGCTATGGGTGAAATTATACTTACACACATAGAATCAAAATCTAACCTAGCTGATATTTTTACTAAACCACTACCTGAGTCTGAGTTTAGTTCACTAAGAAGGTAGTTAGGAATGTGCTTAGTAAAATAGGCTTATTCATTTATATGTTTTTGTTAATTAAAATTATTCTTGTCTTTTTTTCATTTTAAAACTATTAACTATTTTTCAAAAATTCATATTTTCAAAAACATATTATTTTAACTTTCTATTTAATATTTCAATTTAATTTTTCAAAAATTACCCACTTTAAAACTAGGGATTTCTTCATTATGTTCTTAGTTTAGGACTTAACTTTAGTTTGCATGCTCTTATAGATTTAGAAGCCAGCATCTCACAAACACATTTGGATATTTTGATTGACAACTTAGACTGGGTTGAGATGCTTAGGTCTATGCCTTGACTCAAGGTGCTTTATGTTAGTGCATCAAGCACAGTTGGGGTAATAAATACAATTGAACAACAATCAAGTTAAGTAATCAAGCATAGAAAGTCTAACTTGATCAGAATACTTAACTTGACTAACCCAAGTGAAAGCTACTATTTTATAACAGTTAGTGGGTAACAAACTGGATTAGACAGGGGCCTAAAGAATTAAGATGTGATTATTTTTCTAATTATTTTTAAATTATTACATGGTTTATTTTTTTTAATCATGCTTATACTCAATATGAATATCAACTTGGTTCAAGAGCTGGCTTTAGCATTAATTCTGGATTCATGCTTAATTATTTTATGATTTGTTATTTACTTATCATTTTCTTTCTTAAAAATTAACACTTGATTTTTTTTTAAGAATAAGTTTTTCAAAATTTTCTTATGGTTTTGCAAAACTCATAGGCTCTGATACTCAATATTTTCTTTCTTTCTCCTTAATCAAAATTTTCTTTCAAAAACATAAGGAGAGTAGAGAAAAATATACTTTCAAATAATTTCTCTTGCAAATTTTTTTGATATATGACAAAGGGGGAGAGTAGAAAAAGTACAGTTAAAAAAAATTCCTTTTCACTTTAACTTAGAATTTTACTCAGAGGTTTTCAAAACATTTTTCTTGAAAAGTTTATACTTAGAATTATTTTTCAAAGCAATGAATATTTTAATACTTAGAATTTTTTCAATGAAATTAGAAAAACTTTCAAATAAAAAATTGCATGTTTTTTTCAAAAAGCTTCAGGGGAGAATTTCAAATCAAGGGGGAGCTTTATGCACTATTTTAAATTTTCAAGGTTTTTCTTTTCAAAAATCGAAAATGTTTTAAAAACAAGGGGGAGTTCACTTATCAATGGGGAGAGTTAATAGATTTTTCAAATTTTTCATGTCTTAAGAAAATTGTCTTAATATTGAATCTATCACTTAGCTGTGGTTTATTTCTTCGTCATATATTTTTAACTTAGCTTTTGAACTGGGTTGCCATAAATCAAAAAGGAGGAGATTGTTAGTGCCAGAAGCACTAGATTAAACTTAGTTTTGATAATGGCAAAGACTTCAAAGTTAAGTTTATGTGGTGATCTAATGAATTTGGTAAGTGTGCAGAAAAGTCCTAATTAACCTAGGCACGAAGTCTTGACCTGTTGGGTTGAGCATAAAGTTCTGGTCGAGGACTAGGTATGAATTCCTAACCGAGGGTTGTGCACCGAAGACCTGATCGAGGGTTGAGCACGAAGACCTGGTTCAAGGAATTGGGCATGAAGTCTTGGTCGGGGACTGGGCACGAAGACCTGATCCAGAAGATCAGGCAAAAGACATAGCCGAGCGAGGATTACGGATAGAAGTAGAGACGGGTCGAGCTACCAATATCTCGAGAACTAGGAGTTTTGGAGGTCTAGCAAAAGACCAACCGGAGGAGGCCGATTGGCAAAAGGTAACTTCTCCAAAGTTGAGTAGGCGAGGACACGTTCCCCGAAAGAGGGACTGTAACGCCCAAAAAATTTTCCAGCATTTTCCAGAATTTTTCCAAAATAAAAAGAAATATAAAAAATTTCTTTAAAAGGGGGTCGGAGGTAAGGCTTGAACAAAAGACCTCTCATTTAGCTTAGATTTAAATTTCCATTAGGTGATGGTAAAGCAACACACTGAAATACAGAAATAATATAAGATAAGGGATAGTAAGCGTCTTTTTATGGAAGTTGCTTTAACTTCCACTTAGTATATAAAGGAATAGAAGAAGAGAAAACCAAGGGTTTTCTCATTCTCCTTCTTCCTTGCGAAAACAAGAAAAGGAGAACTAGAGTTTCTCTTCTTTTCTTGAGCCCAAGATCCGGATCGTGCGAAGGAAGTAGACGAGGAGTACCACGCTAGATCCTACGTCAGTGTAGTAAGTTTAGATGTATAAAGATGTAAGTAGATCACTCACCTGCAGTAAAAGTAATTCTCAAATAATTTCTAAACATGATTCTAAGTCTTTTTGGTGTATGCGATCTTAGTATAACAAGATTAAGGTCTTGATTTGCCCCAAAACAAGTTTTGGGATTATGGCACGCAAGGTGTTCGATAAATGTTCTAAGTAAGACCGAGGTCTTACTAAGTCGGTCTTGATTTGTACATACTAAGCGTTTATGTAAGTACAAGACCAAGGTCTTGATGTGTTTCAAAACAAGTTTTGGGAATATTACTTTTAAGTGCAAAAGATATACTATGTTATGCATTTTAAATACAAGCATGAGTACAAGTTTAAGTATATTACTTTAAAAGACCAAGGTCATTTTGGCATGAACCAGGCAAAGGCCCACAAGATCTAGGCAAGCCTAGTAGGCACTCTAGTAGGGTTCAATGGCTAGTGTTAGGATGTATACTAAAAGCCTTGCTTTTTCTGTATGGACATCCACATTTTGAAAGAGAATCACAACAACACTATTGCATGTTTAAATTAGTATATGCATAAACAGTCCGATACTTCACATTATAGATAGCATGGTGTGTGGTGACACACAGAAGATCATGTTATTAGTCCCTTATGTTGTATAAGTAGAGGCTCACAACCGAGATGGAGTTGGACAAACCACCGGGATGGTTGTAGTGTAATTAGGTGTGGTCTGTGTTGACTATAGAATTACACTAGTGTGCTTTATGTGCATTGAGCAGGACCAAAATAGAGGTCGTCCAATTTGTATTGACTTAATAATTGGATTGAACCTCGGATTATTATGGAGTACAATCTCTAAATACTAATATAATAACGGGCACGCATATTTAATATTTTATTTCTTTGATTTACCAATGGGCGAGATTTATTCTGCTAAATCGATAGGCCCGATAAGTTGGGAAATAATATTAATTATATGGTGTGCCCTTGATTATTGACTGAATCCGTGTCCTGGTGAGTCGGGATGATGATACCCCCTTGATGAGCTCATAAGGTTCATCATGTAAAACCCTACAAGTGGATTTGATCCAACATGATGATAAGGTTGAGTGGTACTAGTCAAAGAGTTAGAAGTTGATTAATTAAAATTGTCAGTAATTTAAATTAATCGATGGACATTCGATATCTTAAACACGAGGAGATGGAGGTACTCATAATAAATGGAGCCCATATGAAAATATGGGGGTTGGTGAGAAAGTTCAATGGAGACCCTTTAGTGTAATGGATCTTCATTAATGGATCGGTTTTTGATCCATTAGCGGGCCAAGATCAAACTCCTCCTCATGGTACTTACCTTAGCCCTATATATACCCCATGGGATCAAGAAACCAAGGTTTAATCCATTTAATCAACCAAACCAAGGCTTTTTCTTCTCTCCCTCTCCTTCTCTCTCCTAGGGCATCCGGCCGGCGCAAGCAAGAGAGGGGTTCACCTCCTCTTTTATTCCTCCCTTCTTCACCACCACTTGGCCGAGATTCACATAGACAAGGAGGAGTCTTCCTCTTCCTTTTTGGTGCTCGGCAGCGGGGAGAAGAGGTCGGCGGCTAGAAGGAGGCGGCGCAAGGGTGGTCGGCGGCGCCGCAAGCACAAGAGGAGGAAAGGGTTTCGGCTGGTTGGTTTTGGCGAAGGAGAATCTTATTTCTCTCCTTCATCATCTTCTTCATATTTCTCTCTAGAGATACTTAGTGGTCGGCGAGGCTTGGTGGCTTTTGGTGGCCGGCGGCGCAAGGGAAGAGGGAGAAGTTAGCCGACGGTGAAAGCCCTTGATTAGGGTTTTGTTGGCTTGTGAAAAAGGTGATTATTTGGAGCCCTTGGTGATTCCGGTTCTCGGTAGCTCGTCGCCCACACGACATCCGAGAGGAAAGGGACATAAGGTAGAAGATCAAGAGGTAAAAGAAAAGGTATATCCTTTCTTTTTGGCTCCTTGTTTCTATCATTTCATGTGTGTATTAATTAATTATTATGGTTTTGATTTTTTGTTAATCATTGTTAATAATTAATTAGTTGGACCCCGATAATAAACACAAAAAACGGCGATCCACTCGTCGTCTTTTTCGCGGTCGATGGGTTAGGCGAATTACACGACCCGATCTTTGAGATTAGTCAAGTTGTAATTCGAATCGATCGATTCGATGACGAGATGGTCGTTTAGGAGACGGGTCTCCATTCGGATTAATTTTTATTCCATAGACATGGAGAGGTCTCTCAAGAGCGACCAAGTATTCGCTTAGGAAACCCGCCAAGCCATACCCAACAATTGGTATCAGAGTTGAGGTTTGCGGTTTTGTGTATTTAGGATTTGGTTAATTACTTGTACATTATCATATATATTATTTTTGCTGGATGATATGTAGATGTGAACAGGTTAACTCTTTGTTGCAGGCACTAGATTCCATCTTATCATGGCTTAAATAATGGTTGTGTGATTGATTGTACAATTTTTATAATTAATTAAATCCTCGGGGTTGACGAGGCTAGATAGGTATTTAATTTTTGTAATTAAATACGACATGTGTTTTGCCGAGCATTTATTTACTTTCGATCTAGATTATATGTACACTCCTTAGTAGAGTATAGGATCGATGGATGTAAATAAGTAGCTAGTCATCTCAGCTCGGAGATCCCTTCATGGAAGGCTTACGCATGGTGTAGGGAGGAGCGGACCAGGTGGCGACACGACTAGAGGCGTATTGGAGACCAAGGCCATGATAGTTGGGAAATCTAGGATTTTTCATGTTCACTATGTTGATTTATGTGCTTGTTGTGTCTGTTCATGTAAAATTCATCAAATTAAATAACTAAGTGGGAGAGGGACCCAAATGGTCCCATTGCCTCCATACAATCTGACAAGTGATGCGAACAATCCCGCGCATCCATTCTGAGTGCCTTCCTCCATAACGGATAGACTTGTTCTACGGATCACTGGGTCAGCAACGATTATAGAAAATTATTAAAGAGCGTATGATTTTCCCCAACGAAAGACACATAATCAGAAATAATTTTCTTAGTGTCATGTAATGGTGAACACTTAGATGGAAATATTAGTATCCTCCCCAACGGAGTCACTGCTATTATTTATAGGGCTGAAGTGAACCAACTATTAGTCTTATTTGTCAAAAAGTTAGGTTGACAAGATAATAAGATTAATGGGTAAAACCTCCTCTAACGAATGTAGAATTCGTATACGTCCACACTAACGTGGCATGCGAATTCTCGGTGTTTGAGATGTTGGTTGATTTCGAAATTTATTGTTTGAGGAATCAATTTATTTCCGAAATCTAAAGTTGTGATTGTTGTGATTCTCAGGTAGTTTTCAAAATGACCTTTAACCCACTGGCAATCATACTAAAGGAAAACAAACTTACTAGACCCAACTATATAGACTAGAAAAGAAACCTAGACATTGTCCTTATTACTGAAGAGTACAAATATGTGTTCTTCGAGGAGTGCCCTGAAAAGCCTGGTGAGAACTCTAGTGAAGAGAAGAGGGAGAGCTTTAAGAAGTGGGTCAAGGCAAATGAGATGGTGCGGTGCTACATTCTGGCATCTATCTCGAATGTATTACAACATCAGCATTAGGCCAAGCCCACTGCTTATGATATGATGTTGATCCTCAAGGTGCTCTTCGGGCACCAGGGTCAGGCCATTAGGTAGGTTACGATGAAGAGCTTGATGATGACTACCATGGTCGAAGGGACACCCGTAAGGGATTATGTCCTTAAGATGATGGTCATCTCAATGAGATTGAGGTCCTTGGAGCACAGATTGACGGGGAAACCCAGGTCGACATCATACTCCAATCTCTGCCTAGGAGTTTTGAGCAGTTCCAGCTCAATTACAATATGAATAAATGTGAATATACGTTGGGGGAACTGCTGGGAGAACTACAGGTGGCAGAGGGCATTTATTGTCAAAGTTCTTAGGCCTTGGTTACTAAGAAGGTTTCTACTTCTGTGCTGAAAGGCAGGAAGAAGAAGAAACAAGGTGGGTATAAGAAGGCAGCTGGATCGTAGGGACCTCGGACTGGCGTGAAGAAGCCGAGAGGCATGTGCTTCACGTGTAAGCAAACTGGACACTGGAAGGTGAATTATCCCCGTCGTCAAGACAAAGGTATTTCTTCATGCTTAATCGTTGAAACATGTTTAGCGTTGCTATCTACCGGTACCTGGTGCGTAGATACGGGAGCCACTGATCATGTCTGCAACTTGTTGCAGGGGTTCTAGGAAAGCTGATGTGGAAATCATCGTCTACATGGGCAATGCTACAGAGGTGGCAGCAGTTGTAGTTGGAGACATTTATTTATCGTTTGATAGGAATAAAGTTTTGGTTTTGAGAAATTACTTATATGTACCCTCTTTTAGAAAGAACTTGGTGTAAGTTTTTATATTAATAATGGATGTATATTCTATTGCTTTTAATAATAGAGTTGTTATAATGAGAAATAGAGAGATTATCTGTTCGAGTACTATGATCGGCAATTTGAACACTGTAGAACCAAAAACTCTCACGATGCAAATAGAGGCCAATAGCTCATCATCTAACCTAAATAAGAGAAAGGAACTTTCTAAAATGAACCAGACATAAAATTGGCACCTTAGGCTTGATCATATTAACCTTAGTAGGATTCAGAGGTTGATAGCCGATGGGCCCTTGGGTTCATTGGTGGCCGATGGGCCCTTGGGTTCATTGGTGGTGGAAGATTTCTCAACCTGTGAGTCTTTCATGGAAGGTAAGATGACCAAGAGGCTTTTCAAGGCCGTGGGGTATAGAGCAAAAGATGTGTTAGTGTTGGTTCATTCTGATTTGTGTAGATCCTAAGTCTATCCAGGATAGAGGTAGCCTTGAATACTTTGTCTATTTTATGGACAATTATTCAAGGTATAGATACATTTACTTGATGCACTACAAGTCTGAATACTTTGATGAAATCAAAGAGTTCAAGGCTGACGCAGAGAAACATCAAGGTAAAAGTATCGCGACACTACGATCAGATCGTGGTGGCAAGTACCTCTTGGGAGAGGTTTTGGACATACTTATCAGAGGTTGGGAGTCAATCCCAATTGACTGCACCCGGTACGCCCCAACATAATGGTGTAGCAGAAAGAATGAAAAGGACTCTTATGGTGATAGTTAGGATAATGATGAGCTACTCCGAGTTGCCAGATTCGTTCTGGGGATATGCTCCGGAAACGGCAACATACATACTTGATACCATCTAGGTCGGTTCTCTCTACTCCTATAGAAATGTGGACTGGGTGAAAGCCTAGTCTAAGACATATTCAGATTTGGGGTAGTTAAGCACATGTGGTGAAGGGAGATACTGATAAGTTGGAATCTCGTACAGAAGTGCGTCTGTTCGTAGGCTATCCTAGAGGGATGAAAGGTGGTATGTTCTATAGTCCTAAGGATCAGAAGACAATCATTAGTACGAATGACAGATTCATAGAAGAAGACTATATGATGAACCACAAGCCCATGAGTAGACTAGTTCTTGATGAATTAAGTGGGGGCGTTCCAACCTTAGTACCAACTGTTCAAGAAGATATACCACAAGTCACTGCACCGCGTGTCACAAAGGATACACAGGTGGTACCTCATCGTAGTGGGAGGGTTGTTAGTCAACCAGAAGGATTCATGTTCTTGGAGAGACTTCGGACTCGGTCCCTGGCGACCATGAATCAAAATCCCTAGACTTATGACCAGGAACATCCCGCTTTGAAGAGATATGTAACGCCTTCCCTTCCCGGCCTACGATATAGGCGGAAGGCGGTGTTACGCTAACATACATATATGCGAATGGAAATCTTAATGCAGCGGGATTAAATTTTAAACTTTATACATGTGCATTTAAACCATGCAACTAACACTTGAATGATGCAAACATGTCTTAGCTATCATTCTTAAACATGGTTACTTGGTAAACTTAGCATTGTCATAACATAACAAGAATAAGACATAACATTCTTGAACATGCTTGCATTAAACATAACTTATCCTACCATTAAGCTTAAAGCCAACATATTGTTGTAAACGAACACATCATGGAAATCAACATAAGTTGTTCTTTTAGGAAAAACCATCATAGAGTATAGCATGAAACTAGAGTTGGCAATGCAAAACATGTGAAGTTGTTCTTTAGGAAAACCATCATAAAGTATAGCATGAAACCAAAGAGGACAATGCAAAACATAGACATGTGACAATGATGAGTAATAGGATCTTTTTCTTTTTCTTTTGCCAAGTCACTGCCACACACACACACTTGCCCCTCCTGCTGCTTCCCTTAGCTTAGTATCCTCTTGCTTGATCTGCGGTATAAAAAAATAAACTTAAAAGCACATAGGCTTAGTAAGACTCTTTCCTACTCACTAAAATCATACGTCGCATATTGTCAATAGAAAGGCATAACATAGAGAGTGTAACATAAAACGAACCATATCATGAGTACATATTCATAAAGCATTTGACATGAGGAGGCATATAGATGTACATGAAAATACATAATCATACAGAAGTGCTTAACATGAAATGAAAGTGCATAGAGATCATGGCATAAGAAGTACTTGACATAAAATATAAGTACATAAAATATTTAGCATGGAGGAGTTCTTGACATAAAACATAAGCATATAATATACTTGACATGACATAGTTCTTGACATAATCATAAGCATATGACATACTTGACATGTCATAGTTCTTGAAATAAACATAAGCATATAACATACTTGACATGACATAGTTCTTGACATAAACATAAGCATATAATATACATGACATGGCATAGATGCATAACATGGATGAATGCATGAGTTAAATGCAGATAACATAAGGATGCTTAATTGAAAATCATAATTATAAATACTTGAACATAAATCATAACATCATGGCGGGCCCCGGCTTGTACCACATACATACATTCATCATTTGTGCGCATCCCTAAGTAGATGTGAGGTAGCTAGTCTCGACCTACTAGGGTAATAGGTTACCTTCAACCTAGGGACAGCTGCGGTAGTCCATCACCGAGACTTTCATGAGGAGCCCATCCCTGTTGGACAGCTGTGGTAGTCCCAGAACTGGGGACAGTTGCGGTAGTCCCACACCGAGGCTTTCATGAGGAGCCCATCCCTGGACCTTACTTAGGTCCGGTACAAGCCCATCCATAAAGTAAAATAGTTTCGCATGCTTCTTTTTACATCATTCATAAAACTTACATAGCATATTTAAAGACATAAACATGATCTTGGTACATGAAGCATGGTATAAAGCATACTTAGCATTTCATCATTCATAGTTAATGCATAACATCATTATGCCTTACAGGCGTGAACATCATCTTCATTCATCATCTTCACTCATAAGGCATGACATACATACATAATTATGCCTTAAGGCATAAACATCATCTTAGTTCATAAAGCTTGCATGATCATGGTACATAAGGTAAGCATGCATAGATAAGTTTTTACATACATGGTACATATCACATAACATACATGATCATGGTATCTATCATAAAGCATGCATGGGTAGGATCCATATGAACATGATACATACTACATAGGTTCATGACATTCAACATAAACATGCATAAGTCCACATAACCATAATATACATATGTTCAAGGCATTTAACCTAATGCATGCAGAATTCTACATAAACATGATATATACTTCACAACATATGTGTTCATAGTATTTGATTTAAAACATCCATAAATAGCACCTACTAAAACATGGCACATAATATAAGCATACAAGGTCATGATGCATAGTACATAATGTTAGGGTTTAGGCATCATAAAAATTCATACGACATGCTTGAACATATATCTACATCATAATAAGCCATTAACAAGTATACTTGAAACCTTAGACTATCCCAAACCCTAGACTTGGTGCTTGGCCGAAACCCTAGAAGATGAAAGTCCCATTATTCAAGTAAAATGTGAGATACCATAAGTAACATAATACTCATACAATACATACAATGCCATAGGAAGCCATTAGAATACATGATTGGGGCTAACCCTAATTCCTAGCCCTAAACCTTGTCTTGGCCGAAACCCTAGAAGGGTATTAAGTCCATGGAAAATTCATATAATTTACAATTAACATCCATTATATCATAGGAAATCATAATAAGCATGCTTGGGGGGTTAGATCTAATCATAACCATAAAAATAGGATGGTGGCCGAAACTTCATGAGGCTTTTTGGGTGCTACAAAAGTTCCACAACTCACAATTCATTCTTTATTTATCAGAGAAAGCATTAGGAAGCATAGGTTAGGTTTTAACATCATCCCATAACCAAAAAGATGGCTTGGCCGAAACTTATAGAAACCCTAATCCATAGTTTTCTCAACATAGATCCAAAACAAAACTTAAATCATGATAGACAACATAGAAAACTATTATACCAAAGGTGAGGGAGTCTTACCTCTCTTTATCTTGGTTATAAACCTTGATTAGAGAAGAAATGAAAACCTTCTTGACTTTAGATCACTCCTTGCCCTTGTAGCCTTGTAGAAAAACTTGGATCTTCAAGAGAGAGTCCCTTTGTGATGTTTCCCAAGGGGAAACCCCCTTTGTGGCTCACGGCAAGAAGGAGGCAAGGAGTAGGAAGAAGAGAGGAGAGGAAGAGCCTTGGTGGAAGAAAAGTAACTTAAGTCTCTTCACTTCTCATCCAACCTTTTTATACTAAGTGAAGGAGCATAGTGTCTCTTCACATGGTGCCTCTTCATCTTCTTTAACCTCAACTAAAATCTTCTTCCTTTGCCACTAGCACTCCCTTGCTAGGTGAATTAGTTAGTACATGCATGATGAAGCTCTAGGTCCAAGGTTCAATCCTTGGTGCATGCACTTTATTTTTATTTCATTTACTCTTAGTTTTGGCAAGGCTCACATAAGAGCCCATCAAGAGTTATGCTAATATTCCTAATTGGAATTCATCTCTATCTATGTTAAAATTCTACCCAAGGACCACTAATAGCCATGGTACTAGAAGAGCCCATGTAAGGCCCATTAGTACTTAGCTTTTTAATCTATATAAGAAATCATGCTAAGGTTTATACTAGTATTCATATGTTACTCAAGAATCCATATAGACATGATCAATATTTTAAAGAAAAAATTTTGAGAGCATTTTACGGGTGTTACAATCCCCCATACCTCATGAAAGTTTATCCTCGAACTTAGAATAGCTCCGGGTACTTGCGTCTCATCTCGTACTCACGTTCCCAGGTAGCTTCCTCGAACCTTTGACTTTGCCATAGGACCTTGACTAAGGGTACCTCCGTGTTCCTTAGCTTTTTGATTTCCCGATCAAGGATCTAGATAGGTCGGCATTCAAAACATAGGTCCTCCTGAACATGTACTATCTGCGGCTCAATCACTTGATCTGCGTTTGGAATACACTTCTTGAGCATCGACATATGGAACACGTTATGAATAGTCAACATCTCTTGGGGCAGCTCTAGCTCATTAGCCACCTTGCTGACTCTTTTCAGGATCTGGTACGATCCCACATAACGCGGACTTAGTTTTCCTTTCTTCCCGAATCTCGTTACCCCTTTCATAGGAGCCACCTTGAGGAATACCAAATCTCCAACATCGAATTCCAGGGGCCTACGCCGGATATCTGCATAATTCTTCTGCCGGCTCTGAGCAGCCTCTATTCGTCGGATGTTCTGTATAGCTCGGGTGGTGCCGTCGATAAAATCTGTCTTGAGCCCCATTTCCTTCTTTTCACCTCCTTCATACCAACAGATCGGAGATCTACATCTCCTCCCATACAAAGCTTCATAAGGTGTCATTCCGATAGTAGCTTGGTAGCTATTATTGTAAGCGAATTCCGCTAAGCATAGATATCGGCACCAACTCCCTTTGAAATCCAAGGCACATGCTTGCAACATGCCCTCCAATACTTGATTCACTCATTCAGTTTGCCCGTCAGTCCGAGGGTGAAAGGCGATACTGAATCGTAGTTTAGTGCCGAGAGACTTCTGGACGCACTCCCAAAAATGTGAGGTAAAGCGACCGTCCCTATCTGAGATGATGGTCTTGGGAACTCTGTGAAGTCTGATTATCTCCTTAGCATATAATTGAGCTAGTTGCTCAATTGAATAGGTCATCTTGATTGCTAGGAAATGAGCAGACTTCATCAACCTATCCATAATTACCCATATCGCATCATATCCGTTCGTAGTCTTGGGAAGTCCTTAAATGAAATCCATAGAGATATCTTCCCATTTCCATTCTGGAATTGGAAGTGGCTGCAGAACTCCTCTGGGTCGCTGGTGTTCTGCTTTCCTCATTGGTAGGTCAGGCAGGTGCTGACATGTTGAGCCACGTCCCTCATCATATCGAACCACCAGAATTTCTCCTTCAGGTCTTGATACATTTTGGTGGATCTCGGATGCATCGAATAAGGGGTTCCGTGAGCTTCTGCTAATATTTCCTTCCGCAGCTCCAGATCATTAGGGATATATAGACGATCCCTAAGGTATAATACTCCACTGTCGGCTATACGAAAATCATCGCCCTTTCCTTCTAGAATCTCCTGCTTGATTCTCTGAAGACTCAGATCGCCATTTTATTTTTCTAATATATCATCGAACAGCGTCGGTGATATGGTCATGGTAGAAAGCCGTCCGAAAATGATCTCGACCCCGAAATTCATAATTTCTCTTCCGAGTGGGCGGGGTAATATAGATAAGGACATCAAGGTGGAACTGGACTTTCGGCTGAGTGCATCGGCCACTTTGTTTGCCTTCCCTGGATGGTAGAAGATCTCGCAGTCGTAGTCCTTCACCAACTCAAGCCATCGGCGTTGTCTCATATTTAGGTCTTTCTGAGTGAAGAAGTATCGCAGACTCTGGTGGTCTGTATAAATCCTACACTGCGCTCCATATAGATAATGCCTCCATAGTTTGAGAGCGAAGACCACGGCGGCCAGTTCTAGATCGTGAGTGGGGTAGTTCTGTTCATGTACTTTGAGTTGCCTAGAGGCGTAGGCAATGACTTTACCACTCTGCATAAGTATAGCTCCAAGTCCCAATTTGGAGGCATCGCTGTACATGTCGAAGCTCTGGTTACTTTCCGGAAGAGTAAGAATCGGAGCATTTGTAAGTCTTCTTTTTAGTTCCAGGAAACTCCTTTCGCAGTTTTCCGTCCATTCATACTTTTTATTCTTCCGGGTGAGAGCCGTTAGAGGAGCTGCAATTCTTGAGATGTCCTCCACAAATTTTCAATAATAGCCTGCCAGCCCGAGGAAGCTTCTGATTTCACTGGCGTTCTTCGGTCTGCTCCAGTTATTCACAGCTTCAATCGTTGTTGGGTCTACCATAACTCCGTCTTTGGAAATAATATGACCCAAAAAGGCTACTTGGTCAAGCCAGAACTCACATTTGGAGAACATTGCGTACAACTGCTTTTTCCGAAGAATCTGTAACACTATCATCAGGTGCTCGGCGTGCTCTTCTTGGTTTCTCGAATAAATAAGGATATCGTCGATAAAGACGATCACAAATTTGTCGAGGAAAGACGAGAATACCCGATTCATAAGGTCCATAAACATAGCAGGAGCATTTGTCACGCCGAAGGGCATAACAACGAATTCAAAATGCCCGTACCTTGTTCGGAAAGCCGTCTTCGGAATATCATCCTGTTTTACTCTAACCTGATGGTAACCAGACCTTAGATCAATTTTCGAGAAAATGGTGGCTCCCTTCAATTGGTCAAATAGGTCATCTATCCTCGGAAGAGGATACCGATTCTTGATCGTCACATTGTTCAGTGCTCGATAATCTATGCACATTCGCATAGATCCGTCTTTCTTCTTTACAAATAGTACCGGAGCTCCCCATGGAGAATGACTAGGGCGAATAAATCCCTTATCGAGTAACTCCTGTAGTTGTTCTTGAAGCTCCTTTAATTCAGCCGGTGCCATACGGTAAGGTGCCTTGGAGATCGGGTTAGTACCAGGAACCAATTCAATCTCGAATTCCACTTCTCTATCAGGAGCTAATCCTGGTAATTCATCCGGGAACACCTCTGGATAATCACATACGATCATGACTTCTTCTAGCTTCTGGTCCTTTATTTGACTTGCATTAACCACATGTGCTAGAAATCCAGTATATCCCTTGTCTAACATCTTCTGTGCCTTGAGAGTCGATAAGAATTTCTCGGTTCTTTTCCTTGGCTCTCTGATAAATTCAAACATAGAATCTACCTCGGGTTGGAAGACCACCTTTCGCTTACGGCACTCGATAGAAGCACCGTATTTGCTCAGAAAATCCATACCCAATATAACATCATAATCCTGCATGTCGAGTACTATCAGATCGCAGTAGAGTTCTCTTTCTGCGATTCCGACTGGCACAGCACGTAGCATGTGAGTGGATGTCATTATTTCTCCCTAAGGCAGGGTCGTTAAGAACTTACAGTCTAGAACTTGTGGAGGCATATCTATCTTCTTAGTGTGTGGCACAGAAATGAACGAGTGCATTGCCCCAGTATCAAATAATGCAGTAGCATACTGACTGTAAATAAGTATCTGACCTGTGACAACCGTAGAAGCATTCGTAGCGTCCTCCTTGGTAATAGAGAAAACCCTGGCATTCGTCATAGTTGGTGGGGCCTCCAACCTCTCTTGGCTCATCGGGGTACCTTCCAGCTCAGCTTGCATATAGTATAGTTTCGCCAGTGCACCCTGGTACTGAACAAGCTATTGGGGAGGTGCCTGGTTCTAGGTAGGACAGTAGGCAGCCATATACCCTTCCACTCCGCAGATGAAACACCGGTTTGTACCTTTGCGGCATTCCCCGGGATGCCTTTTTCCGCATGTACTGCACGGGGAAAGCCTGGACTATTTATTTGCAGGGCCCCCTTGGGGGTTGTTCCATGGCTTCTGTTTACCACTTTAGTCTCCCTTCCAGTTAGCGTTGGTAATCTGGGGTTTCTGACCTCTTTCATTTAGCGCCTTCCTTTGCTGATTGATTTTGTTCAGGTAATGCTCGGTAAGTAGGGCACTACTAAACAGCTCCTCGGCGGTCTGCGGTCTTTTAACTCTACCAGCCACGTTCAGGGCTATTTCGGGCCGCAACATCTTCAGCATAACTCGGACCCTTTCATTCTCGGAGCGGACCAGCTCGGGGCATAAGCGAGCCAGTCGGTTAAATTTTTTCACGGCTTCATTGACTGAGAGGTCGCCCTGTCGGAATTTCGTGAACTCGTCGTAGTGTTTGTTTGTGACACGAATGTTGAAGAATTCTTCGAGGAATTCCGATTCGAAATCTGTCCACTTCATCTGGTTGACCTGTCTTTTGGCCTTGACCCTTTCCCACCACATTCTGGCGTCCCAAGAAAGGCAGAATGATGCACACTTGATCTTCTCATGTTCAAGCCAATCCAGCAGCTCCATTGTACATTCCACTGTCTTGAACCACGCTTGAGTGTCCCATGGTTCGCCAGCACCCGAGAAATTTTCCGGTTTCAACCTCAACCACCTGATCAAATAAGCCTCTTGTCGTGCTACAGTGGCAGGGGCCTGTCGGAGGGGTTTGGATAACCGTAGGCATGACGGGTGTCACAATCTGGTTCGCCGGTGGAGTGGTAGAATTTTCATGCTGGTTCATCAAGGTATTAATGGTTTGCTACTGCTCGGTAACCTGACGCTGAAGTTCGGTCACTAATTGAATCAGGTCAGGTGATGGAGTAATCTCATTAATTTTGTTACTCTATCTTCTAGCCATGCTTTTCTTCATAAAAGACAAGTAAGGATAATATAAGTTATTGTTATTCCTACCCACATATCAAACTCTAAAGTATTCGATATCATAAAGTAAGGTAAGGTATCATTCATATTTACATTGTAACGACCCGGAAAATTTTCTTAATATTTCTTTAAAATATTGAGCATGTCTAGATAATTTTTCGAGGGACCCAGAAATATTAATAGGAATTTTAGCCTAGAAATCCATATTTTCTCATTTAAATTGGGAAAAATAAGCACTAATGGGCCTTATATGGGCTTTCTAGTACCATGATTATGGGTAAATTTTAGGTAAAAATTAATAGATAGATAAAGGTGTTTTAATGAGAAATATTAACATAATTATGGGGGAATTTTTAAGGAATTTTCGAAATAATAGAAAATAAAATAGAAAATTAGTGCATGCACCAAGGATTGAACCTTGGACCTCTGTACAACCATGCATGCACTAACCAATTCACCAAGGAAGGGAGTGCAATGAGGGAATGAAGTGGATTTTAGTTAAGGCTTGGGGAAAGGAAGAGTCACATGAGAGGAGGCATCATGTCTCTTCATTTGCCCTCTTCATTGAGCATAAATGGGAGATAACTCAATACTTGGGAGTTACTTCTCTTCTTTTCATCCACCAAGCCCTCCTCTTCTCCCCCTTCCTCATCCTAGCCGAAACCCCAAGGGGGGATTTTTCCTTGGAAAAGGTTCACCTAAGGCTCCATCTCCAAGATCCAAGGCTTTTACAAGGGTACAAAGGCTAGGGGTGGTCAAGAGGCAACAAGATCTTCATCCTTCTCCCAAATCTAAGGTCTATAATCAAGATCAACCAAAGTAAGACTCCCTCACCTGTGGTATAATAGTTCTCCTTGATGTTTAGCATAATATAAAGTTTGGTTTGGGGTTTGATGTTGAAGAAACCATGATTTGGACCCCTAAGCAATTCGGCCACTAGGGTTTTTGGGTCCATGATGATGTTAAAAATCTTAATCATGCTTTCTAATGTGTTCTCATGATGTTTATAGAATAAATATAATTTTTGGGAATTTTTGGAGTACCCTAAGACCCTTTAGGGTTTGGGACCATCATAAGGATTCCATGGCTAGGGTTGGATTTAACCCTTCAATTATGTATCTTGTGTACCCTTATGATACAAGGGGAGGTTGAAGGGATTTATGTGAATTTTCACAAGGTCTTGTGACCCTAAGGGTTTCGGCCAAGAAAGTTCTAGGGCAAGGAGTTAGGGCTTACCCCAAGTAAGGGTCCTAATGACTCCTATGGTATAGTATGGAAGGTGTTAGATGATTATTGGAAATTTTATGAATTTATTCATGCACCCATGGCCCTTACATGTTTCGGCCAACCTTAGAAAAATAGGGCTAAATGTTAAGGTAAACCCTAATCATGAGCCTTAATGGCTTCTTATGGCCTTAGATGTAGTGTATGGTTGTTCCTTTTTCCTTATGCTACCTTACATGTCATTGAATGATGGAACTTCTCGCTTATAGGTTTCGGCCAAGCAAGGTAACTAGGGCTTGGGAGGAGTTAGGGTTTGAAGAATGATGGTTTATGGTTTATTATGAAGTATGTATAAAGGTTCAAGCATGTAGTAGAAATTAAGTTACCGATAACCCTAACCTTAAGCACCATGTTTCATGTTTGTATGTTTATGATTAGATGCCATGCTGAATAGGGTTTATTCCCGAATGTTTTATGTTCTATGCCATGCACTTGGATAGTAGGTAGTATGTTTATGGAAGTCCTACCTATGCATGCTTGTGATAGATACCATGCTTATGTATGAAATGCAATGCTTACCTCATGTATCATGATCATGCAGGCTCTATGGATTTGGATAATAGTCTATGTAAACATGTCATGTTCAATGAACATAATGCAATGCTTACGTTATATGCCATGATCATGCTAGCACTATGAATAAGAATGATGTTTTATGAATGAAGATACATGCCATGTTTTTTGAATGAAGATGCATGCTATGTTTTATGAATAAAGATGCATGCCATGTTTTATGAATGAAGATGCATGCCATGTTTTATGAATGATGATGCATGTCATGTTTTATGAAAGAAGATGCATGCCATGTTTATGAATGAAGATAATGCTCATGCCTTCAAGGCATCATGATGCTATGCATTAAGAATGAACAATGAAAGGACAAGCATGTTTTAAGTCATGCTTCATATAACAAGGTTATGCTATGTTAAATATGCCATGAATGTCTTATGAATGATGAAGCATGTAAAGTATTTTACTTTATGAATGGGCTTGTACCGGACCGAAGTATGGGTCCAAGGGATGGGCACCTTAAGAACGCCCCAATTCTGGACTACCGACTATGCTGTCCACGGTTCTGGCACTACCGAAGCTGTGCAACAGGGATGGGCACCTTAAGAACGCCTCGGTTCTGGGACAACCAAATATGCTGTCCTTACCCTAGTAGGTCGAGACTAGCTACCTCGTATTTACTTAGGGATGCGCGCACATGATGTATGTATGTGGTACAAGCCGGGGACCCCAATGATGTGATGATTATGTTTAAGTATTTAAAAGTATGATTTTAAAAGTTAAGCTTCCTTATGTATACGCATTTGACTCATGCATTCATTCATGTTGTGCATTATGCCATGATAGTAATGTCTTGTGCTTATGTTTCATGTCAAGAAATATGCATGATAGTAAACGATATATGCTTATGGTTATGTTAAGAAGATGCCCATATGATATGATAGGAAGCATGCCTATGTTTATGCCATATATCATGGCATGTTCAGAATATTTACTTATGTTTACGTCTATGCCATGTATCATGCCTTGTTAAGAATATTTACTTATATTTACGTTTATGCCATGTATCGTGCCATGCTAAGAATATTTACTTATGTTTACGTTTATGTCATGTATCATGTCATGCTAAGAATGTTTACTTATGTTTACGTTTATGTCATGTATCATGCCTTGCTAAGAATGTTTACTTATGTTTACGTTTATGCCATGTATCATGTCATGCTAAGAATGTTTACTTATGTTTATGTTCATGCCATGTTAAGTGAAATCTTATGTCCATGTACTATGTAAGAACTAGGTCATGCTAAATGATTTTAGATACTTATGTTCTATGTAGAGCACCAAGTTATGTTAATGGTTCATGTGCTCATGATTAAGTGATGAATGGTTTTAGTGAGTAGGAAAGAGTCTTACTAAGCCTGTGTGCTTATAGTCTTATTTTTCTTATACTGCAGATCACGCAAGGGGACAATAAGGAAGCAGCAGGAGGGCAAGAATGCATGTGTGTGGTAGTGACTTGGCCAAGAAAATAATATGTTTACTCGTCTTATGCTAGAACTTTACCTTTGCTACTTATGTGCTTGAATGATGACCTATGTGACTCTATGACATGATGTTAAGTATGACATGATATGATGCTAAGTATGAAGTCAATATGCCAAGTTCCCAGGTCATCATGTTAGGAATGGTAGTAGGTGCATGTATGTGTAAGATTAAAGTTATTCCGTTGCCTTATGTTGTTCACATGCCCCTACGTATGTTAGCTTAACGCCGCGTTATGAAAGAAAGAAAAAAAAGAAAAAAAAAGCGAGCGTTACAGGTTGGTATCAGAGCCGTTACCATCTCACTACACACACATCAAGCCCTCTTCCTGCCGCTTCCAAGTAAGTACCTCTATGCATACCTTATATTCTTTTATGATGTGCTCTGATGACTCTAGAATATGCAAGTATGGATGATACCTATGATTCTAGACTATGGAAATATGAACAATAGTTATGACGAAAAGTATTTTAGGATATGTGACTATAAACGATATATATTTTTCTTTAGGATATGTGGCTATGAACGATATATATTTTCTTATAAAATCAAATACTTAGGATTGGATATGCAGGTAGGGATAGTAAAAAAGTAATATTGTAATTATTAAGGTGAAGGAAACTGAGTTTATCTTGTGTGCTTTCTCTGTATATATTTGTGAATTGAAAAAAAAACTAGTTCTGTACTGGTTATTGTCAGTTCTGTACTAACTGTGTTATTTTTTTTTCAATTCCAGATGTTGCATGAGATTGGCACCACGAGTCGTTACCAGGGGCGGAGTCGTGAGCTGCTGGAGCAAATAGAAGAGGTGGAGTATAGTCCGGTCCGTGGGATCCAAGGCAATATGGGGAGGTTGGACCGGCTATTCTGGAAGCTCGAATAGGAAGGGTTTCCAATCATGGATGATCATAGGATTGGAGCTCTGTTTCGTTCATTGCCCAATCGTGCGAGAGAGGTTGCTTATCGGATCTGGGGGCAGCAAGGATGCCGTATCTCCTATACGGAATTATGTAGGCAACTTCTGCGGCATGAGTTTCCGGAGGACCTGGGGGACTCGGAGGAAGATCCCGAGATGTGCGAGGAGGACCCCGAGATGTATGAGGAGGATCCCGAGATGTACGAGGAGGATTCTGAGATGTATGAGGAGGACCCCGAGATGTACGAGGAGGGTCCCGAGATGTATGAGGAGGATCCCGAGATGCTTGAGGAAGATCCTGAGATGCTTGAGATGTTGGAGGAAGACCCGATGATCGAGGAAGACCCCGAGATGCTTGAGGAAGATCCCGAGATGCTCGAGATGTTTGAGGAAGACCCCGGGATGTTCGAGGAAAACCCTGAAGTGGCCGAGGAGGTTCCCAAGATAGAAGAAGAGGATCCGATGGAGACGGTAGAAGATTCGGAGGCAGGCCAAGGGGAGATGAACGAGGGAGTGATAGTCACTGCCATGATATTCTTCATGATGGGCATGATGGCAACTCATCTATTTCATTGAGTCCGGATAGTTTTAGTATATGAACTTATAAGAGCTAATAAATGAAGTTGTGAAAAGAAAAATATATCGTAATCTGAGCCTTTATAAGAGCTATTAAATAAAGTTGTGTACAAAATTGTGATTCGAGTCTTCGGAGAATCAAACAGGAGACCCTAGAAGGAAAGGGCGATGGTTTACGTATCGCCGACGGGGGAGTACTATACCTTAGGGATCGTCTATGTATCCCTAATGATCTGGAGCTGCGGAGAAAGATATTAGCGGAAGCTCACGAAACCCCTTATTCGATGCATTCAGGATCTACCAAAATGTATCAAGACCTGAAGGAGAAATTTTGGTGGTCCGGCATGAAGAGGGATGTGGCTCAGCAGATGAGTACTTGCCTGACTTGCCAAAGAGTGAAAGCAGAACACCAGCAACCCGCGCGGAGTTCTAAAGCCACATCCGATTCCGGAGTGGAAATGGGAAGATATCTCTATGGATTTCATTTCAGGACTTCCCAGGACTACAGATGGTTATGATGCGATATGGGTAATTGTGGACAGGTTGACAAAGTCTGCTCACTTCCTAGCAGTTAAGATGACTTACTCAATGGAGCAACTGGCTCAATTATACGTTAAGGAGGTAATCAGAGTTCATGGAGTTCCCAAGACCATCATCTCAGATAGGGATGGTCGCTTTACTTCGCATTTTTGGGAGTGTGTTCAGAAGTCTCTCGGTACTAAATTGCGATTTAGCACCACCTTTCACCCTCAGACTGACGGGCAAACTGAACGGGTGAATCAAGTACTAGAAGACATGTTGCGAGCTTATGCCTTAGATTTTAAAGGGAGCTGGTGTCGATATCTATGCTTAGCGAAATTTGCTTACAACAATAGCTACCAAGCTACTATTGGAATGACACCTTATGAAGCCTTGTATGGGAGGAGATGTAGGTCTCCGATCTGTTGGTACGAGGGTGGTGAAAAGAAGAAAATGGGGCACACAACGGATGTCATCGACAGCACCACCCGAGCTATACAGAATATTCGACAACGGATAGAAGCTGCTCAGAGCTGGCAGAGGAGTTATGCCGATGTCCAGCGTAGACCACTGGAATTTAATGTTGGAGATTTGGTGTTCCTCAAAGTGGCTCCTATGAAGGGGGTGACAAGATTTGGGAAGAAAGGAAAACTAAGTCCGCGCTATGTGGGGTCGTACCTGATTCTGAAAAGAGTCGGTAAAGTGGCATATGAGCTGGAGCTGCCTCCAGAGATGTCGGCCATCCATAACGTGTTCCATGTGTCAACGCTTAAAAAGTGTATCCCAAATATGGACCAAGTGATCGAGCCATAGACAGTACAAGTGCAGAAGGACCTAAGCTATGAAAGCAGACCTATCCAGATCATGGATCGGGAAGTCAAGAAGCTATGGAGTAAGGAGGTACCCTTAGTCAAGGTCCTATGGCAAAGTCAATGGTTCGAAGAAGCTACATGGGAACGCGAGGACGAGATGAGGCGCAAGTACCCGGAACTATTCTAAGTTCGAGGACGAACTTTCACGAGGTATGGGGGATTGTAACAACCCGAAAAATTTTCTTAATATTTCTTTAAAATATTGAGCATGTCTAGATAATTTTTCGAGGGACCTAGAAATATTAAAACGAATTTTAGCCTAGAAATCTATGTTTTCTCATTTAAATTGGGAAAAATAAGCACTAATGGGCCTTATATGGGCTTTCTAGTACCATGATTATGGGTGAATTTTAAGTAAAAATTTATAGAAATATAAAGGGGTTTTAATGAGAAATATTAACATAATTATGGGGGAATTTTTAAGGAATTTTCGAAATAATAGAAAATAAAATAGAAAATTAGTGAATGCACCAAGGATTGAACCTTGGACCTCTTGTACAACCATGCATGCACTAACCAATTCACCTAGCAAGGGAGTGCTATGAGGCAATGAAGTGGATTTTAGTTAAGTCTTGGGGAAAGGAAGAGTCACATGAGAGGAGGCACCATGACTCTTCATTTGCCCTCTTTATTGAGCATAAATGGGAGATAACTCAATACTTGAGAGTTACTTCTCTTCTTTTCATCCACCAAGCCCTCCTCTTCTCCCCCTTCCTCATCCTAGCCTAAACCCCAAGGGGGGATACTTCCTTAAGGCTCCATCTCCAAGATCCAAGGCTTCTACAAGGGTACAAAGGCTAGGGGTGGTCAAGAGGCAACAAGATCTTCATCCTTCTCCTAAATCTAAGGTCTATAATCAGGATCAACCAATGTAAGACTCCCTCACCTGTGGTATAATAGTTCTCCTTGATGTTTAGCATAATATAAAGTTTGGTTTGGGTTTGATGTTGAAGAAACCATGATTTGGACTCCTATGACTTTCGGCCACTAGGGTTTCTGGGTCCATGATGATGTTAAAAATCTTAATCATGCTTTTTAATGTGTTCTCATGGTGTTTATAGAATAAATATAATTTTTGGGAAATTTTGGAGTACCCTAAGACCCTTTAGGGTTTGGGACCATCATAAGGATTCCATGGCTAGGGTTGGATTTAACCCTTCAATTATGTACCTTGTGTACCCTTATGATATAAGGGGAGGTTGAAGGGATTTATGTGAATTTTCACAAGGTCTTGTGACCCTAAGGGTTTCGCCCAAGAAGGTTCTAGGGCAAGGAGTTAGGGCTTATCCCAAGTAAGGGTCCTAATGACTCCTATGGTATGGTATGGAAGGTGTTAGATGATTAATTGGAAATTTTATGAATTTATTCATGCACCCATGGCCCTTACATGTTTCGGCCAACCTTAGAAAAATAGGGCTAAAAGTTAGGGTAAACCCTATCATGAGCCTTAATGGCTTCTTATGGCCTTAGATGTAGTGTATGGTTGTTCCTTTTTCCTTATGCTACCTTACATGTCACTGAATGATGGAACTTCTCCCTTATAGGTTTCGGCCAAGCAAGGTAACCAGGGTTTGGGAGGAGTTAGGGTTTGAAGAATGATGGTTTATGGTTTATTATGAAATATGTATAAAGGTTCAAGCATGTGGTAGAAATTAAGTTACCGATAACCCTAACCTTAAGCACCATGTTTCATGTTTATATGTTTATGATTAGATGTCATGCTGAGTAAGGTATATTCCTGAATGTCTTATCTTCTATGCCATGTACTTGGATAGTAGGTAGCATGTTTATGGAAGTCCTACCTATGCATGCTTGTGATAGATACCATGCTTATGTATGAAATGCAATGCTTACCTCATGTATCATGATCATGCAAGCACTATGAAAAAGAATGATGTTTTATGAATAAAGATGCATGCCATGTTTTATGAACGAAGATGCATGCCATGTTTTATGAATGATGATGCATGCCATGTTTTATGGAAAAAGATGGATGCCATGTTTTATGAATGAAGATGCATGCCATGTTTTATGAATAAAGATGCATGCCATGTTTTATGAACGAAGATGCATGCCATGTTTTATGAATGATGATGCATGCCATATTTTATGGAAGAAGATGCAAGCCATGTTTTATGAATGATGATGCATGCCATGTTTTATGAAAGAAGATGCATACCATATTTACGAATGAAGATAATGCTCATGCCTTCAAGGCATCAAGATGCTATGCATTAAGTATGAACAATAAAAGGACAAGCATGTTTTATGTCATGCTTCATGTAACAAGGTTATGCTATGTTTAAATATGCCATGAATGTCTTATGAATGATGAAGCATGTAAAGTATTTTACTTTATGAATGGGCTTGTACTGGACCGAAGTATGGGTCCAAGGGATGGGCACCTTAAGAACGCCCCAGTTCTGGACTACCGACTATGCTGTCCACGGGCACTACCGAAGATGTGCAACAGGGATGGGCACATTAAGAACGCCTCGGTTCTGGGACTACCGACTATGCTATCCTTACCCTAATAAGTCGAGACTAGCAACCTCGTATTTACTTAGGGATGCACGCACATGATGTATGTATGTGGTACAAGCCGGGGACCCCAATGATGTGATGATTATGTTTAAGTATTTAAAAGTAAGATTTTAAAAGTTAAGCATCCTTATGTATATGCAATTGACTCATGCATTCATTCATGTTGTGCATTATGCCATGATAGTAATGTCTTGTGCTTATGATTCATGTCAAGAAATATGCATGATAGTAAATGATTTATTCTTATGATTATGTTAAGAAGATGCCCATATGATATGATAGGAAGCATGCCTACGTTTATGCCATGTATCATGACATGTTAAGAATGTTTACTTATGTTTTACGTTTATGCCATGTATCATGCCATGCTAAGAATGTTTACTTATGTTTACGTTTATGCCATGTATCATGCCATGCTAAGAATGATTACTTATGTTTACGTTTATGCCATGTATCATGCCATGTTAAGAATATTTACTTATGTTTACGTTTATGCCATATATCATGCCATGCTAGGAATGTTTACTTATGTTTATGTTCATGCCATGTTAAGTGAAATCTTATGTCCATGTACTATGTAAGAATTAGGTCATGCTAAATGATTTTAGATACTTATGTTCTATGTAGAGCACCAAGTTATGTTAATGTTTCATGTGCTCATGATTAAGTGATGAATGATTTTAGTGAGTAGGAAAGAGTCTTACTAAGCCTGTGTGCTTATAGTCTTATTTCCTTATACCGCAGATCATGCAAGGGGACAATAAGGAAGCAGCAGGAGGGCAAGAATGAATGTGTGTGGTAGTGACTTGGCCAAGAAAACAATATGTTTTATAGAAATATAAAGGGGTTTTAATGAGAAATATTAACATAATTATGGGGGAATTTTTAAGGAATTTTCGAAATAATAGAAAATAAAATAGAAAATTAGTGCATGCACCAAGGATTGAACCTTGGACCTCTTGTACAACCATGCATGCACTAACCAATTCACCTAGCAAGGGAGTGCTATGAGGCAATGAAGTGGATTTTAGTTAAGGCTTGGGGAAAGGAAGAGTCACATGAGAGGAGACACCATGTCTCTTCATTTGCCCTCTTTATTGAGCATAAATGGGAGATAACTCAATACTTGGGAGTTACTTCTCTTCTTTTCATCCACCAAGCCCTCCTCTTCTCCCCCATCCTCATCCTAGCCGAAACCCCAAGGGGGGATTCTTCCTTAAGGCTCCATCTCCAAGATCCAAGGCTTCTACAAGGGTACAAAGGCTAGGGGTGGTCAAGAGGCAACAAGATCTTCATCCTTCTCCCAAATTAAGGTCTATAATCAGGATCAACCAATGTAAGACTCCCTCACCTGTGGTATAATAGTTCTCCTTGATGTTTAGCATAATATAAAGTTTGGTTTGGGTTTGATGTTGAAGAAACCATGATTTGGACCCCTATGACTTTCAGCCACTAGGGTTTCTGGGTCCATGATGATGTTAAAAATCTTAATCATGCTTTCTAATGTGTTCTCATGATGTTTATAGAATAAATATAATTTTTGAAAATTTTTGGAGTACCCTAAGACCCTTTAGGGTTTGGGACCATCATAAGGATTCCATGGCTGGGGTTGGATTTAACCCTTCAATTATGTACCTTGTGTACCCTTATGATATAAGGGGAGGTTGAAGGGATTTATGTGAATTTTCACAAGGTCTTGTGACCCTAAGGGTTTCGGCCAAGAAGGTTCTAGGGCAAGGAGTTAGGGCTTACCCCAAGTAAGGGTCCTAATGACTCCTATGGTATGGTATGGAAGGTGTTAGATGATTAATTGGAAATTTTATGAATTTATTCATGCACCCATGGCCCTTACATGTTTCGGCCAACCTTAGAAAAATAGGGCTAAAAGTTAGGGTAAACCCTATCATGAGCCTTAATGGCTTCTTATGACCTTAGATGTAGTGTATGGTTGTTCCTTTTTGCTTATGCTACCTTACATGTCATTGAATGATGGAACTTCTCCCTTATAGGTTTCGGCCAAGCAAGGTAACCAGGGTTTGGGAGGAGTTAGGGTTTGAAGAATGATGGTTTATGGTTTATTATGAAATATGTATAAAGGTTCAAGCATGTGGTAGAAATTAAGTTACCGATAACCCTAACCTTAAGCACCATGTTTCATGTTTATATGTTTATGATTAGATGCCATGCTGAGTAGGGTTTATTCCCGAATGTCTTATGTTCTATGCCATGTACTTGGATAGTAGGTAGCATGTTTATGGAAGTCCTACCTATGCATGCTTGTGATAGATATCATGCTTATGTATGAAATGCAATGCTTACCTCATGTATCATGATCATTCAAGCACTACGAAAAAGAATGATGTTTTATGAATAAAGATGCATGCCATGTTTTATGAACGAAGTTGCATGCCATGTTTTATGAATGATGATGCTTGCCATGTTTTATGGAAAAAGATGCATGCCATGTTTTATGAATGAAGATGCATGCCATGTTTAATGAACGATGATGCATGTCATGTTTTATGAATGATGATGCATCCTATGTTTTATGGAAGAAGATGCACGCCATGTTTTATGAATGATGATGCATGCCATGTTTTATGAAAGAAGATGCATGTCATGTTTACGAATGAAGATAATGCTCATGCCTTCAAGGCATCATGATGCTATGCATTATGTATGAACAATGAAAGGACAAGCATCTTTTATGTCATGCTTCATGTAACAAGGTTATGCTATGTTTAAATATGCCATGAATGTCTTATGAATGATGAAGCATGTAAAGTATTTTACTTTATGAATGGGCTTATACTGGACCGAAGTATGGGTCCAAGCGATGGGCACCTTAAGAACGCCCCGGTTCTGGACTACCGACTATGCTGTCCACGGGCACTACCGAAGCTTTGCAACAGCGATGGGCACCTTAAGAACGCCTCGGTTCTGGGACTACCGACTATGCTGTCCTTACCCTAGTAGGTCGAGACTAGCTACCTCGTATTTACTTAGGGATGCGCGCACATGATGTATGTATGTGGTACAAGCCGGGGACCCCAATGATGTTATGATTATGTTTAAGTATTTAAAAGTATGATTTTAAAAGTTAACCATCCTTATGTATATGCATTTGACTCATGCATTCATTCATGCTGTGCATTATGCCATGATAGTAATGTCTTGTGCTTATGATTCATGTCAAGAAATATGCATGATAGTAAACGATTTATGCTTATGGTTATGTTAAGAAGATGCCCATATGATATGATAGGAAGCATGCCTACGTTTATGCCATGTATCATGCCATATTAAGAATGTTTACTTATGTTTACGTTTATGCCATGTATCATGCCATGCTAAGAATGTTTACTTATGTTTACGTTTATGTCATGTATCATGCCATGCTAAGAATGTTTACTTATGTTTACGTTTATGCCATGTATCATGCCATGTTAAGAATATTTACTTATGTTTACGTTTATGCCATATATCATGCCATGCTAGGAATGTTTACTTATGTTTATGTTCATGCCACGTTAAGTGAAATCTTATGTCCATGTACTATGTAAGAACTAGGTCATGCTAATTGATTTTAGATACTTATGTTCTATGTAGAGCACCAAGTTATGTTAATGTTTCATGTGCTCATGATTAAGTGATGAATGGTTTTAGTGAGTAGGAAAGAGTCTTATTAAGCCTGTGTGCTTATTGTCTTATTTCCTTATACCGCAGATCATGCAAGGGGACAATAAGGAAGCAGCAAGAGGGCAAGAATGAATGTGTGTGGTAGTGACTTGGCCAAGAAAACAATATGTTTTCTCGTCTTATGCTAGAACTTTACCTTTGCTACTTATGTGCTTGAATGATGACTTATGTGACTCTATGACATGATGTTAAGTATGACATGATATGATGCTATGTATGAAGTCAATATGCCAAGTTCCCATGTCATTATGTTAGGAATGGTAGTAGGTGCATGTATGTGTAAGATTAAAGTTATTCCGCTGCCTTATGATGTCTACCTGCCCTACTCATGTTAACGTAACGCCGCATTATTGAAAGAAAAAAAAAGCGGGCGTTACAGCGCAAAGGAAAGGGAGTAGGGTTTGCGTGGGCTGTTTGGGTCTAGAAGAAGGAGAATTTTCTCCTTCTTCATCTCCTTCTCCTTCCTCTCTAAGTCTGTTGCTAGTCGGAGGTCTTGGAGTCGGCTCCGGCGGTCGGCGGCACAAGGGAAGAGGAAGAGGGTGGTCGGCGGCGCAAACCCTAGAAGATAGGGTTTTGGCCAGTTGGAGAAGATGGTTGTTTGGAGCTCTTGGTGATCTCGGATCGCGGTATATCGTCGCCCACACAACGTCCGCAAAGGGAGAGACATAAGGTAGAAGACCGCGAGGTGATCGGAAAGGTACAACTTTCCCTACGCTCCCTTGTATTTCCTTATGTTGTTTTTGTGCCATAATCATATGCGTCGTCATTTTATGTTTAAGAATTTTTTGTTTTGCTTGCAAAATATGTTTAATAAATTCTTAAGTAGACCCCGCCCATAAACACAAAGGTCGGCGGTCAACTCGTTGCCTTTTCCGTGATGGAACGGTCGAGCAAATTACAAGGCCGATTTTGCTAATTGGCTAAGTTTTAATTTGGATCGTTCGATACGGCATGAGACGGTCGATGGGTGACGGGTCTCCACTCGGATTAATTTTTTAATCCGTAGATGTGGAGAGGTCTCTCGGATCGACCAGGTATTCGCTGGGGAAACCTGCCAAGCCATACCCAACAATTGGTATCAGAGCCAGGTTTCCGGCTTTGTGTATTTAGGATTGGTTAATTTTTGTAATTTTCATACATTTTATTTTGATGATGCATGGATGTGTCTAGGCTAACTTCGTGTTGCAGGCACGAGATTCCAACTTCATGGCCAAACTATTGTTTGTGTGATTGATTTGCAATTAGGTATTTAAGTTTTGTAATTAAATACGATACATGTTTAGCCGAGTTTTTTATTTACAGTTGATCTAGATTTCATGTACACTCCTTCGTGGAGTATAGGATCAATGATGTAAATAATTAGCTTTTCATTTCGGCTCGGTGATTCCTCAAGGTTGCATGCGCAGAAGGAACGGAGGAGTGGACGAAGTGAAGACACGACTGGAGGCACATGAGAGACCAAGGGGCCATGAAAGTTGGAAAATCTAGGATTTTTCATTATTTTGTTTCATGTTGATTGGTTGTATGCTTGGTTGTGTGTTAGCGCTATGAAAATTCCTCGAGATAAATTACTAAGTGGGAGAGGGACCCAAAGGATACCACGGCTTCCATTACAATTCGATAAGTGATGCGAGCAAGTCTGCGCGTCGGCTCTGAGTGCCATCCTCCCCATCGAATGGACTTGTTCTGCGGATCACTGGGTCGAAAAAGACTATAGAAAATTATTGAAGAGCGTGTGCACTTCCCTATCGGAAGGCTCATAATTGGAAATAATTTTCTTAGTGTCGTGTAATGGTACACACTTGGATGCGAATAATAGTATCCTCCCCATCGGAGTCACTACTATTATTTTGCAGAGCCGAAGGAGACCAACTGTTGATCTTACTTGTCAAAAAGTTAGGTTGACAAGATAGTAAGATCGATGGGTAAAACCTCCTCTTACGAATGTAGGGATTCATATACGTCCACACCATCGTGCCATGTGAATTTCTCGGTGTATAGGAGTGTTGGTTGAATTTCAAAAATTAATTATTTTTAGGAATCAATTTATTTTCGATTTCTAAAGTAGTGTATGTTGTGATTCTCAGCTTTTTCATAATGGTCTTTACTCCACTAGCAACCATTCTTAAGGACAATAAATTTACTGGCCCAAACTACATTGACTGGAAGAGGAACCTAGACATTGTCCTCACTGCTGAGGAGTACAAATTTCTACTCCACGAGGAATGTCCGGAAAGACCTAGAGAGGACTCTGGTGAAGAGTTGAGGGAGCGTTACAAGAAGTGGAAAAAGGCAGATGAGATGGAGCGGTGTTACATTCTGGCATCTATGTCGAATGTGATGCAACATTAGCATCAGGCTATGGCCACTGCTAGTGACATGATGCTAAACCTCAAAGATCTCTTCGGGCACCAAGGTCGAGCTACTAGGCAAAATGCGATGAAGAGTCTGATGTCAACCACTATGGTTGAAGGGACACCCGTAAGGGATCATGTCCTAAAGATGATGGCTCATCTCAATGAGATTGAGGTACTGGGAGCTGAAATCGACGGGGAATCACAGGTCGATATCATACTCCAGACTCTGCCAAGGAGTTTTGAGCAGTTCAAGCTCAACTATAATATGAACAAAAGGAATTAGACGTTGGGAGAACTGCTAGGAGAACTCCAGGCGGCAGAGGCCCTCTTTCGTCAGAACTCACATGCCTTAGTGACTCAAAGGGTTTCTTCTTCTGAGCTGAAAGGCAGGAAGAATAAGAAACGAGGAGGGTTCAAGAAGGCAAGAGCATCGCAAGGACCCCGGACTGGCGTGAAGAAGTCGAAAGGCAAGTGCTTCACATGCAAGCAAACTGGGCACTAGAAGACGGACTATCCCCGTCGTCAAAGCAAAGATATTTCTTCAGCCTTAGTTGTAGAAACATGCTTAGCGGTGCTATCTTCCAGTAACTGGTGTGTAGATACAGGAGCCACTGACCATGTCTGCAATACTCTACAGGGGTTCCAGGAAACCCGACGGCTAGCGGATGAAGAAATCGTGGTCTACATGGGCGATGCTACAAGAGTAACAGTAGTAGCAGTGGGAGTCTTTTATTTATCTTTTAAGAGAAATAAAGTGTTAGTCCTGAGAGATTACCTTTATGTACCTTCATTTAGAAAGAATTTAATTTCAGTTTCAAAGTTGTTTAAGGATGGATACTCTGTTAGTTTCGATAATAAAGTTGTTATTAAGAGAAACAAAGAGATTATCTGTTTAGGTAGAATGGTTGACAATCTGTATACTCTAGAACCAAAACCTCCCACGATGCACACTGAAGTAAATAGCTCATCATCTTACTTGAATAAGAGAAAAGAGCCTTCTAAGATGAATCAGACATATCTTTGGCACCTTAGACTTGGTCATATTAACCTTAGTAGGATTCAGAGGTTGATAGCCAATGGACCCTTGGGTTCATTAGTGGTGGAGGATCTCTCGACCTATGAGTCTTGCTTGGAAGGTAAGATGACCAAGAGACCTTTCAAGTCTAAGGGGCATAGGGCCAAAGATGTGCTAGAACTGATTCATTCTGATGTATGTGGCCCTATGTCAATCCAGGCAAGAGGAGGCTTTGAATATTTCGTCACTTTCATTTACGATTATTCAAGGTATGGGTACATTTACCTAATGCGCCGCAAGTCTAAATACTTTGATAAGTTCAAAGAATTCAAGGCTGATGTGGAGAATCATCGAGGTAAAAGTATCAAGACACTGCGATCAGATCGTGGTGGTGAGTACCTCTCTGGAAAGTTTAGGAGCTACCTATCAGAAGCTGGGATTCAGTCCCAGCTTACTACTCCTAGCACACCCCAGAAGAACGGAGTTGCAGAAAGAAGGAATAGGGCACTTATGAAAATGGTTAGGTCAATGATGAGCTATTCAGACATACCTGATTCGTTCTGGGGATACGCTCTGGAAATAGCAACGTACATACTGAACTTGGTTCCATCTAAGTCAGTCCCTCATACTCCCACAGAACTGTGGACTGGGCACAAGCCCAGTCTAGGACATGTTCAGATTTGGGGTAGTCCAGCACATGTGCTGAAGGGAGATACTGATAGGTTGGAATCTCGTACGGAGGTATGTCTGTTCGTAGGCTACCTAGAGGAACGAAAGGTGGTCTGTTCTATAGTCCCAAGGATCAGAAGGTAATTGTTAGCACAAATGTCAAATTCTTGGAAGAGAACTATATGATGAGTCATAAGCCAAAGAGTAGACTAGTGCTTGAAGAGTTAAGGGGGGGTGTTCCAACTTTAGGACCGATTGTACAAGAGGACACACCACAAGTCACTGCATCGTGTGTCACTCAGGACACACAGGTAGTACCTCGTCGCAGTGAGAGGGTTATGAGACAGCCTGAAAGGTTCATGTTTTTGGGAGAGTCTTCGGACTTGGTCTCTGGTAAACATGAACCGGATTCCGGGACCTATGACGAGGCCCACCAAGACAAGGATGCAGATTCTTGGCAAAGGGCAATGAACTCCGAGATAGAATTGATGGATTCTAACCATCTCTGGGAGCTAGTAGAACCACCCAATGGTGTAAAAGCCATTGGATGCAAGTGGATCTACAAGAGAAAGAGAGGATCAGACGGGAAGGTTGAGACCTTCAAATCAAGGCTTGTTGTGAATGGGTACACTCAGAAAGAGGGTATCGATTATGAGGAGACATTTTCGCTAGTAGTCATGCTAAAGTCGATCCGGATTCTCTTATCTATTGCAGCTCGTATGGATTATGAGGTATGGCAGATGGATGTCAAGACAACCTTCCTTAACGGGAGTCTTGAGGAGACCATCTACATGTAGCAACCAAAGGGTTTCATTGCCAAGGGCAAAGAGCATCTAGTGTGCAAGCTTAATCGATCCATTTATGGATTGAAGCAAGATTCAAGGTCTTGGAACATCCGCTTTGATGAAGTAATCCAGTCATATGGATTTACTCAAAGCTCGGATGAGTCATGTGTGTATAAAAGATGTGACGGAAATGTTGTGGTGTTTCTTGTACTTTACGTAGATGACATTTTGTTAATTGACAACAATGTCAAAGTGTTATCAGATGTAAGGGTCTGGCTATCAAAGCAGTTTGATATGAAGGACTTAGGAAAAGTAGGACACATCCTTGGGATCAAGGTCATAAGGGATCGCCAGAAAAGGATGTTGTGCTTATCCCAAGCTTCATATGTTGACACGGTCTTGTCTTGTTTTAGCATGGAAAACTCCAAGAAGGGTTTCCTACCCTTCAGGCATGAAGTTCCTCTATCCAAGGAGATGTGTCCGAAAACATCAAAGGAGATAGAGGAAATGAAGGTGGTTCCTTATGCTTCGGCAGTAGGAAGCCTCATGTATGCTATGTTGTGCACGAGACCTGATATATGTTTTGTCGTGGGCATGGTTAGCTGATATCATAGTAACCCTGGATAGGGACATTGGACAGTGGTAATGCATATATTGAAATACCTGAGACTAACTAGGGATTTATGCTGGTATACCGGGCAGACCAATTAGTCCATGTGCGTATAACTCAGATTTCCAGTTAGATAGGGACAAAAGTAAGTCTACCTCAGGTTTTGTGTTTACTTTAGGAGGTGGAGCCATTGTCTGGAGGAGTGTCAAGCAGAAGTGCGTGGCGAACACCACCATGGAAGTTGAGTATGTGGCAGCCTCAGAGGCGGCCAAGGAAGCTGTATGGCTCAGAAACTTCATCATGGACATGGATGTGATTCCTGGTTTGCCCAGATCTATCACAATCTTTTGTGATAACGGTGGTGCAGTTGTAAACTTGAAGGAACCATGAGCCCATAAGGCGAGTAAACACATAGAGCGTAAGTACCACCTGATACGAGAAATCGTAAAGCGAGGATAAGTGGCTGTCGCCAAGATTGCATCGAAGGACAACTTGGCAGATCCTTTCACTAAAGCTCTTCCATCTAGAGCTTTTGACAGGCATGTGGTGTAACGCCCGCCCCTTACCGTTAAGGCGGCGCGTTACCTTTTCCTGCTTAACTTATGCATATTATTGCATATGAATCTAAAGCATTGCAGCGGGAATAAAACATAACTATAAACACATGCAACAAGAAGGGGGTATAAAGATCATATAGTATCTAGTAGCATCCATGCCTTAAATAAATTCCAAAAGAGCTAACAAGTATCAAGTATAAGGTAGTAAAACATGTTTTCTTATAAAGATAAGTGCTAAGTCTATAATGGCACTAAAATGGATCGATCAGCCAAGTCACCACCACACCCACGAGCCATTCCTGCAGCTTCCCTTCCTTTAGTAATTTCTATGTTGATCTGCAACATAAGCAATCAACTATAAGTACGAAACTTAGTAAGCTCTTTCCTACTCACTAAATCCACATGTCACGTATATTTGAAAGATATATAACATCTCATGTATAGCATAAAACTCATAAGGCACATAAGGTACATGAATGCATACAAACATAAAACATATGCATTGCAAAAACATTTAGGATGATCTTTAGAAAACATAATAAGTAATACTTTAACATAAGCATACATCATCTTTATTGGGGTCCCTGGCTTGTACCCATTCTTTCTTTGTGCGCATCCCTAAATAGATGCGAGGTAACTAGTCTCGACCTACTAGGGTTACTAGGCCTACTCTCTTTCAACCTAGGGACAGCTTCGGTAGTCCAGAACCGTGGATCTTTTTCAAGATCCGGTACAAGCCATACTTTAAAGTAAAATACATACATGCATTCTTTCCTTTTTCTTTCTTTCATAATGAATGTACTATAGACTTTCAATCATTCATGAGCATAGGCACACTTTCATGGCACAATCATTCACATAAATAGCATGACAATGTAGGACCTTTTTTTAAACACATACAAGTGAAGCAAACATCATGCTAGTCTTATCAACACATCATTCATGTAACATATTTGTCTTAATCAAGGCAACACATTGGTTTTAGCTTTCTTTTCCTATCTTAATACATGCTGGCCGAAACGTCATAGGTAGGGTTTCATAGCATAAAATTCATATAACATTGAAATAAGTGCACACTTCACACAAGAGATCATTTACAAGTACAAGGGTAGTCTAAACTTCACTAAACATTAGTTTAGGCACATGATTGTAATTTGGACCTATTTTAGCCCTCATTCTAGTTGCTGGCTGAAACTCACGGCTAGGGTATTATAGCATAAAAAATCATGTAACATGGGAACAAATGCATAAGAGATCATTTACAAGTACAAGGGTAGTCTAGACTTCACTAAACATTAGTTTAGGTACATGATTTGTAGTTTGGACCTATTTTAGCCCTCAATCTAGTTGCTGGACGAATGTTATAGGGTTAATAAGGAATAGATTCTGTAACTTTCTTGACCTAAAACATTACATAAGCAAGGGAAATTCACATAAGATCAAGCCCTAGCCCATACACATGCATCTACCCATCTCCACCACTTGGCCGAGAGGTTCTAGGTCCTTTACATCATGAAAGGCACTCAAACATCATGTATTCCTCATTCATCTGCTATAAGAAGGTAGCAATAAGCATGTAGAATCATCATCTAAACTTAAACATAACAAAAGAGGAGAAAACCTCCCTTGACCGAAACACACAACATGACCTTTCTTCCATTATTTCCACACAACATCACAAGCAAACATAAGGGATCATAAATACACCTTCAAGGCTATTATGTTGCAGGTGAGGGAGTCTTACCTCTTGAGCTAAAAATTCAAAAGGTGTTCTAGACTTTGGAGAAGAAAGGGTGCTCTTAGGCTTAGTACTCCTCATGTTCTTCTCCTTTTCTTCTTCCGGTTTCTCAAGGGGTGTGAGGCTCGGTTTTGGGGAAGCAAGGAGACCCTAGGTCTCGGTGAGGGAGAGGAGGAAGAGGGAAGGCTTGGTGAGAAGAGAGTGGAGGGCTTGTGCTATGCCGAAAATGCCATGGGCATTTTTTTCCCCATGCTCTTTTATAGGGAGTGAAAAGGCAAGCACCCTTTCAATGGTGCCTCTTCATTTTCATGTGTCTCTTCACTTATTTTCTACTCATCTACAATTTCCCATCTCCTCCTAATAGCACTCCCTTGCTAGGTGAATTGGTTACATGAACATTCTTAAGGCTTTGCTTTTCTTTGAGGTCCAAGGTTCAATCCTTGGCACCTCCTCTTCTTTTTGCTTTCTCTTCCTTTTATTTTTTTATTTTTTTTTCAAGCCCGCATAACCAAAGCCCACCTAGAGAATGCTACTTATTTAATTCATACACATGCATATGCATATCATTATTCATTCATACATGTGCATGATATTAAGCATAACATTAAATATAATACATAAGAATAATTATCACACATCCACTACGTGTCAAGATAATGCCTAACATTTCCTTATTCACAACTTTTCCCACTAAATTCATAATATTATTCTTGGCCACATATTCTATTATTACAACGCTAGAGAGGAAAATTTGGGGCGTTACATGTGGAGGATATGGGAGTTAGATGTATGGCAGTGGGAGAACAACAGTGTCTTTAAATATAAGTGGGAGATTGTAAGATGAGTATACTGAAAGACATGACTTTTATTATATGAACATCTTTATTATGAAAAGAGAATCACACTACACTAGGTGTTTGTTTATAATAGTACAAACATGAAGTCTCACTGCTTTGCATTGTAGATAACATGGTGTGTGGTATCACATGGAAGATCATGTTATCAGTTCCTTACATAGCATAAATAGAGGCTCACAACCTAGATGGAATTGGACAACCCATTGGGACGGTTGTAGTATAGTTAGGTGTGGTTGGTCTTGACCACAGAACTACACTAGTTGCTATGAGTACATTGAGCTGGACCAAAACCCGAGGTTATCCGATTTGTACTGACTAGATAATTGGATAGTGATGGATCGCTTGGCGTGCTAGAGGGGGGATGAATAGCACTTTTCCGGTCGTTTCTCTACAAAATCGGTAGTGCAGCGGAAACAATAATATGCAAAAGAATATAATAGAAAACAATGCTAACAACCTGATTTACTTGGTATCCACCCCGGACGGGTGACTAATCCAAGAATCCGTCGGTGGATCAACCCCCGGATAACCTCCGGCTAGATCTGTCGCTCCTTGTGGGTTGAGAAACCTCGCCACAACACTTCAGACGCTTCTTGATCACAAGAGACTACTAACTCACTTTACCCAAGCGAGTTTCGTCAAGAGATAGTAGTCTCAAACGAGCCCCTTTAAATAGGGCTAGAATCTGAAACAGACGATACCAGTCGACTTCCCCTGGGGCAGTCGACTGGTCCCACTCAGAATTGACCGTTACAGTACAACATTCGAATCTGCCAGCCTGTTCCAGCCCACACCAGTCGACTGCCCCTTGGCCAGTCGACTGGTCCAACCTAAGCCTAGGGTTTCACTCCTTAGTACAAGTCTCTCCGCACTCAAACCCTCCCGGCTTAGCCCCTGAGTATAAACACTCATACTCAGACCCTCATAACCTGGTTGACTCTTCACCAGCAGCCTCGACTGTTGCCTTCACGCCTTCTTCATCTTCGGCCCTCGTCCCTCGGATGCGCACGCAAACCTTCAGTTTGCCTCCATGCCACCCTTCACGTATGCCTCGAAGTCCGCGTCCCTCGGCTCATCATCCCTGCTATCCAATGGTCCCTCGGATGCGCACGCAAGCCTCCAGCTTGCCTCAATGCCATCCTTCACCTGAAGACATCAACCAAGTCCTTGTGTACCTGTACACCTACACACTCATGTACACATATGAGAACAACACATCCTAACTTTACCATATTGCCCACACATCAAAATATCATGATCCTCCAGATCATCTCAGAGCCGATTGCCCCAGCAATCTCCCCCTTTTTGATGTGTGACAATATGTCAAGTTAGGTAAACATATAGCAATGATAATATCAAAAGCAATTGAAAAAATTAAAGCATAATACACAAGAGGCAACCTCCCCCTTAAGCTATGCTTTCTCCCAGATTTCCATTCTTATTGCTAATCCCAAAGTTAAGTTTTCCCAACTTAATTATAAAGTCACAACCCAACCAAACCAAGTTAGATTTTGACCTATCCTAACTTAACACTCACATTTCTCCCCCTTTGACACTATCAAAAGATTGCCCCAAGCAACCCTAGCCCTGGTGCCAAGTGGAGCTTACCAAATATCTGAAAAACCTCGCAGAAATCACAAAAACATACACTGTCCACACTACCAGTCGACTGCGACCCTACCAGTTGACTAATACGTCATTTTCAGAATTTTCAGCCGAAATTCAGAAACGCGTAAAAAATTCCAGAAAATTCAGAAAAATGTGAAACTTTGCAAGCACGATTGTTAAGGTATTCCCTACTCTAGAAAATTTTGGTTCATGAAAAATATCAACCGTGCTTGACTTTTGGTACAAACTCAAAAATTCTCAAATAACACCAACTTTGTATCAACATTGAATTCTAATCATGGTATCCTATATTTGCCACTTTCTATCAACTCCATTCGACATATAAAATGATTCCCAAACTTCCCTTTTTCATATAAATATTTCTATTTTGACAAGAGCTCCCCCTCTTTCCCTCTTAAGTCTAGATGATTATTAGAACAAAACATTCCCATGCCCTTTTCTATTTAAAAAAAATTCATTATGCAACTTGCAATCAATATATAGTAAACAGTATAACCAATATGAGATCGTAAATCATTTAAAGAACATGTATAGAATGAGCATAGTTTACGACCACAGTTTAAACACCTAACGAACTATCAAAACATTATTAAACTATGAGAGAATTTTAACACGATAACATAAAGGAAAGTGTATTATACATGCAATCATAAAGTTTGTCAAGAAATAAACATCACAAGAGTACCTAGGGCCAAAGGCCGGAAGTCATCCAAAAATTTACAATCATCCAAGTGAAAAGTGTTTGAGAGAAAAGATATATAAAATGATAATGCTCTCAACACTAAACATCATCCAAAAACTGCATCAACTGGTCAGAAGAACATATGATCATCACCACCTAGAGGAGGAGGAGGAGCCTGAGATGCGAGATGCCACTGTCGTAACATCTCGTACATGTCATCCTGGCGGCTGGAAATCCTATCAACTACCGCCTTAATCCTCTGCTCAGACTGCTGTAGTCTGTGAGTATCCTGACGGATGCTGTGAACATCCTCTTGGAGCCTGTGGATGTCTGATTGAAGCTGGATGAACTCTGCACGTGTGACCAGCTCGCCTGGCTCCTCATCTGAGCTAGCGGCCTCCGGGCGCTCCCTCCAAACAATGCCCCCTTTCTACACTCAATACCTGCCAAGGACAATTGGCGTGTGCCAATCTAGTCATAGTCCTTGGACAGGTGCCTGACCTGACCACTACCCACACGGATGCCAAAACGTAAATGGAAAAACTCGGTCAGGATGTAGCAGAAGGGCATATATATCTTCCCATTAACACTATGGGAAGAATGACAAATGGCACTAAAGACCTGTAAGGAGACATCGATGTCTAACCTCCTCTCCAAAGCGTACATCATCACCAAATGTGGGAGTCTATGTTGGATCGAGAGAAACGATAGAGGGGGGGTGAATATCGTAAATCGTTCGGATTAGAGTTAGAGAAATTACGCAGCGGAAGAATTAAACACAAAACGCGAACACAAGATCTTTTACTTGGTTCGGAGTCGCGGTCGGCTCCTACTCCAAGGCCCACGGTCGTTGACCATTTACTGCGGGCAATTCTATATGTGCGCAAAATAGTTTACAGACAGATATGATAATTGTAGTACAGTAAACAAAACAAACAGCTCTTCGTTACCAACGTCCATTGTAGATTGTATTTTCGGAGCAGAGGGACGTCGTCGGCGCTTGTATCTCGAGTCGAGAGGTTTCCGGAGCAGAGCGCGGGAGTAGAAGAGCGTGAGTGCATTGGAAGAATTGATTGTTGAGAAGCCTTGGCGTTGGGTGCTATTTATAGCACTTCGGGGCGCCCTAGACGTCGGGGGCGCCCTGGACATCGGGGGTGCCCCCCCACGTGTCAGACGATCCGTGATTCTCTCGGACAACCCTTATCCCTCTCAAATAGGGCTGAGTTGACTCTGGGGGCGCCCAGGACGCTGGGGGCAACCTGGTTGACACGATCTGCTGGTTGACCCGATCTGCTGGTTTCTCGGCTGGATAAATCTTATCCTCTACGTTGGCTTGAGTGCGTGGCGCCCGGGAGCACGGGGGCGCCCGGGAGCACGGGGGCGCCCCCGTCCAGTAAGCTCCCGAAGCACTTCTTTGCTTAAATTATTTTGTACTGGCCTTGGGGGTGCCCGGGACACTGGGGGTGCCCTGCTCAACTACTTGCCTCTCTCCTTTGGGCATTCTGAGCTGCAGACACACGTTTCTTCAGTTCTGCATCCAGGGTTAGTCCAAAACAATATAAAACAATAAGGTATTAGGTTTATACAGCCTTAGCTATTTGGTTCTGACTTTGGGTCTCCAAAATGGATCCCTAGGTCGAATCGACGCCTACTCTTCCCTTGACGGGGAAGGTGTCCTCACCTACTCCTGTCAGGAGTATTTACCTGATCCCAACCGTCTCCTACGGTTGGACTTTTGCCTAGCGGTCCTTCGCCAGGTCTTGGATACCATGCTATCCTTCGCCCGGTGCCTAGCAGTCCTTTGCTAGGTCTTGGATACAAAGCTGTCCTTCGCCCGGTGCCTAGCAGTCCTTCGCTAGGTCTTTGGATCCTGGCAGTCCTTCAGCAGGTGCCTAGCAGTCCTTCGCTAGGTCTTTAGATCTTGGCAGTCCTTCGCCAGGTGCCTAGCACTCCTTCGCTAGGTCTTTGGATCCTGGCAGTCCTTCGCCAAGTGCCTAGCAGTCCTTCGCTAAGTCTTCGTATCCTAGCAGCCCTTCACCAGGTGCCCAGCTGTCCTTCGCCAGGACATAGGGTTTCAGTGCCTAGCAATCCTTTGCTAGGTGACTAGCATTCCCTTGCTAGGACTTTAATCTGCACACTCAAGCAGCATGTTAGATAACAAATAAGACTTAACTTTTGAACCCTTTTCCATTTATCAAAACACAGGTTCGACTTGGGTGCTTTCTGCACCAACAATCTTCCTCTTTTTGATTTATGGCAACCCTGGTTCAAAAAGTTAAGTTAATCAGAACATATAAAACAAAATTTTGTTTCCTCCCCCTAGAAGGAATCTCCCCCTAGATTTTTCAAAAGTTCGTGGGGTTTTGAAAATAAATTCTAAGTCTAAAGATGGATTTAATTTTACATAGAACAATTTTCAACAGAAACTTTAAAGACATATTTTTCAAAATAATTTTGGTTGTGCACTTTGGAAAATTTATACTTATAGGAAAATTTTGAAAACTTAAGTTAAATGCTTAGGAAAATTTTGAAAACTTAAGTTTAAGTACTAAGAAGATTTTGAAAACTTAAGTTTTAAGTACTTAAAAGATTTTTGAAAACTTAAGTTTTAAGTACTTAGGAAAATTTTGAAAACTTAAGTTAAAAATATTTTAAAAAGCAGCTTAAGTTTAATTTAAAAACTTTGAATAAAAGCTTAGTACTTTTTGAAAATATATTAAGTACTTTTGAAAAATAGTACTTTTTGAAAATATATTAAGTACTTTTGAAAAAACAGATAGATTAAGTGCTTTTTGAATAAAGGATAAGGTTTTGAATTTTTAAAAAAAATGTTAAAGTCTTCTCTCCTTTCCTACTTCTCCCCCTTTGCCATATATCAAAAATAAAGAAATGTAGCAAAAAAGGTTGCATAATAGCAGAAAAAAATAAACTGCATAATTTGCTGTACTGAACCAATACAGGACATGAACTAAACCAAATCAATTTCAATTTTCTCTTTTAGGGTCCTGTCTAACCCAATTAGCTACTTACTAACTGTTATAAACAGTAGTTTTCGCTAGGGTTAGTCAAGTTAAGTGTTCTGTTCAAGTTAGAGTTTCTAAACTTGACACTTTACTTGATTACTGTGTAAGTTGTATTTAGTGCCCCAATTACTCCAGATGCACTGATCTACATCTTGAATTAAGGCAAAGACCTAAGTATCTCAACCCATTCTAGGTTATCAATCAAGAGTACCCTAAGGTGTTTGTGAGATGCTGGCTTCTAAATCTATAGGTGCATGCAGTTCTAGGTTAGGGCCTAGGCTAAGTCCATTTGCGAAAAAGCCCTAGTTTTGAAGGAGGTAGTTTTAAAATAAAACTAAGCTGAAAACTTTATTTTTTTTAAAAAATCTTTTCAAAACTAAGTAAAAGCTGATTTTGAAAGCAGTTAAAAACTACTTTAGAAACTGATTTTAAAATGAGTAAAGTAGTAAGAAAAACCAAAAAGTAGAATAAGCCTATTCTACCAAGCATAATAAAGATCAGATACTCAAGATAAATAACTAGTCAAACCAAATAAGTTAACTGGTCAACAGAGGTCCAGTAGAGTCAATCATGAGTCAAGCTTTAGTTACTAGTACAATGCTGAAATAGTCTAACTATGAAGAAGGGCCAGGGTGGTCAGATGAGCCAGGCTGCCATGCTCTGAGTAGTGACATCATCTCACTGTTTTGACTATGGTTTGATTGTTTTGACCATGGTTTGACTAGTTTGACCATGGGTTGACTAGTGTTAGGTTAATTCCTTCTAAAATGTATTTAAACAATAATGCTGGTATTAAACAAATTTCGATTAAGTTAATTTTTACCATCTCACCCAATTCTAGGATTAGCAATCACGTTAGCCTTACAGGTTTTGTGAGACAGGTTTTGGTAAATAGAATTATTTTGAAAAAATTATGATTTATTTTGAAAATTTTAAATTAATTTTGAAAACAGTTGATTTTGAGTTTATTTAAAAAAAATATTTGAATCTACAATTAACTGATGATTGTGTTAGATTCAAATTTGACAGAGACTAATTTGAATTTGAATTTCAAGGATTGGATTCTAGGTCTTGGCGAGACACTAGGCCTTCTTTGGCCGTAGCCTTATTGGATCATCAACCCTTTCCTTGACAAAGCCTTTCAATGAAATTTCATTTTCAAAATTAGTCCTTGAAAAATTCTGGTCTAACTAGTTTGGGTCTTGGATCGGTAGCTTCGGCTAGTTTCACCAGTCTAAAGAGACCAAGTAGAGTATACTTGACCTTATTAGAATTGGCTTCCCTAACGTACTATCATCTCACCGCCACCCAATACTATATTGTTCAAATTTCAGTTAAGTTGGTTCAGTCCTTAAACTAACCATTCCTAAATCTAAACATGGTAAATTGCAGAAATTAAATAAACAAGCAATCATGCAAATTGCAAACAAGAATTGAATTTTATCTAACAATAAATATTATTTTTAATTTGGCTCCCCCTGGACTAAAGCCATGATAATGGTTCGGCAAGATGTGAATCTTGTCCTTGGGTATCCAATACTGATTTGATCCAGTTTGTTTTTTCAGGTACAGTTTGGGTACCCATGCCTGAACTTTAGGTCTGGACTGGTTCAGTACAGCATAGTAGGATCTTTGTCTAGATTTGGTTCTATAGCCTAGTCCGGATCGATTTAGAACCGACTTTTGTTTTCCAAGAATCATGTCAAGACCCTTGGAACCAGAGGTGAATCGTTCTAAAGCTAATCTAAGGTCCTTAACCTGAGCTTTCAGGGAGGAATTCTCTTTCTCAAGTTTTTCAACTTGATTAGAGGTTCCTTCTTGAACCTTCTCAGTTAAGGATCTAGAGTCAGCTCCCTCTTTCAGGAGTTTTACTTCCTGTCGGAGGGATTCGACTCGGAGTTTAGCTTTCGCCAAATCTCGAGAAAGATAAGAAATTAACTCATTTAACTGACTTCTAGAAAAACCACTTACCTTGATTTCGCCGTCATCTGAAAATGTCAGTCTGCCGTCGTCCTGTTCCGATTCTGACTCGGTCTCGATTTCTTCTGAGGCAGTTAGCATGAGCAGGTTCGACTGTGGGACCTCTTCTTCTTCGGAGGAGGAGGACTCGTCCCACATTGCTTGGAGTGCCTTCTTCTTCCTCGTCTTCTTTGTTTCCTTCAGGTTGGGGCATTCGGTCTTGTAGTGGCCCTTCTTCTTGCACTCGTAACAGGTCACGTTGGGCTTGTTCTTTTCATTTGAGGGTTCAGCTGGTTCATCCTTTCTTCAGCTGGCTTTTCTTCTGTTGGTTTGGTTCTTCAATTCCTTGTAGTAGTTCCGGGCCAGCCGGACCAGCTTAGGTCGATCTCTTTCTTCGTCTTCTGAGTCTGAGTTTGAATCAGACTTGGGTACAGGTTGAGGCTTCTTCTTGGTTGTCCTTCCAGTTTTACCTGCAACAAAGGCAATACCTTTCTCTGCCAGATTGCAGTTAGTCTGTTCATGTAATTCGAGTTCAGAAAATAATTCATCTAATTTAATTTTTGACAAGTCCCTTGAAACCTTGTATGCATCTACCATCGATACCCACAAGGTGTTTCTCGGGAAAGCATTTAAAGCGGCCCTTATTAGGTCACGGTTTTCTACCTTGTGACCGATGGTGTGTAGTCCGTTCATTAGTTCCTGAATTCGGGCGTGGAGTTGAGCTGCTGTTTCGTTGTCGTTCATCTTGATCGTGTACAGCTTGTTCAGAAGGAGATCTCTTTTGCTGATTCGAGTGTCTGATGTTCCTTCATGCAGCTCGATCAGTTTCCCCCATAGCTCCTTGGCACTGTTGAATGGACCCACCCGGTTCAGCTCCTCTTTTGTTAAGCCGCATTGGAGGGTCTGGGTCGCCTTTGCATCAGCCTCAATCTTCCGTTTCAGAGCGGTGTCCCACTCTGTGTAGGTTTGAGTTACTCCTTCAGCGTTCTTTAGAATCTCCAGTCTGGACTGGATGATAATCCACATGTCCACCTGAGTTTTCAGGTGGACCTCCATTCTACTCTTCTACTAGGAGAAGTCCTCCCCACTGAAGAGAGGTTGTCTTGCAGTGCTGAAGCCTTCTTGCATTGCCATTTTATCTGAAAAGTAAACTAAAGGAAAGAAAATATTCCAAGACTTGGTCTTGGATTAGTAGTGCGGGATAAAGAGAAATAATTATCGAGGGGTATTGCACCAACCTCGATTAACGAGAAAACTTCGAAAAAGTAAAACAAAAGTAATTAAAAAAAATCTGAAAAATTCTCAAACTGGTGGTTGCACCAAATTTGAGCTTCCCCGCTCTGATACCACTTGTTGGATCGAGAGAAACGATAGAGGGGGGTGAATATCGTAAATCGTTCAGATTAGAGTTAGAGATATTACGCAGCGGAAGAATTAAACACAAAACGCGAACACAAGATCTTTTACTTGGATCGGAGTCGCGGTCGGCTCCTACTCCAAGGCCCACGGTCGTTGACCGTTTACTACGGGCAATTCTATATGTGCGCAAAACAGTTTACAGACAGATATGATAATTGTAGTACAGTAAAAAAAACAAACAGCTCTTCGTTACCGACGTCCGGTGTAGATTGTATTTTCGGAGAAGAGGGATGTCGTCGGCGCTTGTATCTCGAGTCGGGAGGTTTCCGGAGCAGAGCGCGGGAGTAGAAGAGCGTGAGTGCGTTGGAAGAATTGATTGTTGAGAAGCCTTGGCGTTGGGTGCTATTTATAGCACTTCAGGGCGCCCTGGACGTCGGGGGCGCCCCCCCCCCCCCCCCCCCACGTGTCAGCCGATCCGAGATTCTCTCGGTCAGCCCTTATCCCTCTCGAATAGGGCTGAGGTTGACTCTGGGGGCGCCCGGGACGTTGGGGGCGCCCTGGTTGACCCGATCTGCTGGTTTCTCGACTGGATAAGTCTTATCCTCTTCGTTGGCATGAGTGCGGGGTGCCCTGGGCACTGGGGGCGCCCGGGAGCACGGGGGCGCCCCCGTCCAGTAAGCTCCCGAAGTACTTCTTTGTTTAACTTGTTTTGTACTGGCCTTGGGGGCCTCCAGGACACTGGGGGCACCCTGCTCAGCTACTTGCCTCTCTCCTTTGGGCACAGACACACGTTCCTTCAGTTCTGCATCCAGGGTTAGTCCAAAAGAATATAAAACAATAAGGTATTAGGTTTATACAGCCTTAGCTGTTTGGTTCTGACTTTGGGTCTCCAAAATGGAGCCCTAGGTCGAACCGACGCCTACTGTTCCCTTGACGGGGAACGCGTCCTCACCTACTCCTCTCAGGAGAATTTACCTGATGCCAACCGACTTCTCCGGTTGGACTTTTGCCTAGTGGTCCTTCGCCAGGTCTTGGATACCAAGATGTCCTTCACCCAGTGCCTAGCAGTCCTTTGCTAGGTCATGGATACCAAGATGTCATTCGCCCGGTGCCTAGCAGTGCTTCACTAGGTGTTTGGATCCTAGCAGTCCTTCGCCAGGTGCCTAGCAGTCCTTCGCTAGGTCTTTGGATCCTGGCAGTCCTTCGCTAGGTCTTTGGATCCTGGCAGTCCTTCGCTAGGTCTTCGTATCCTAGCAGCCCTTCGCTAGGTGCCCAGTTGTCCTTTGCCAGGACTTAGGGTTTCAGTGTCTAGCAATCCTTTGCTAGGTGCCTAGCATTCCCTTGCTAGGACTTCAATCTGCACACTCAAGCAGCATGTTAGATAATAAATAAGACTTAACTTTTGAACCCTTTGCCATTTATCAAAACACAGATTCGACTTGGGTGCTTTCTGCACCAACAGTCTGATCCTGGACCTCCCCTTGGTGACAATGTGTAAAATGCACTCTATGACGATCTTATACAATACATGGCTAAACGGTCTCATGGGTTTAGCATCAAAAAGACGCTCCAATTCATTCTTGTGTCTTCTAAAATAATGTATATGTATCTGATCAATGGTGACTCCAGGAAACTCTAGTGGTTCAATAACAGTGGAAAAGTAAACAGATGCATTATTGGACTCTCTACACTGTAGGAACCCAGCTAAACCCATGACAGAGAAAGGGATAGGAACACCAGCTACTCGAGACTCTTACAAATTACTATCTGAGTCAATACAGGTCAAATTTGCATAAAACTCTGTACATAAGTCAATATCTATGTCATGTTGGCAGTAAACCAGCTGATCTAGTTGAAATGAGTGATCATTTTCAGATAACTGAGGCGACTTCTCTTGAAAGAAGGCCTTGTTTAGGTATCGGCAATTCATTACTGTGAACTCATTTTCTTCAAATCGTTTCTTACATTCAAAGGACATAAACCTGGACCCTCCCTGACTCTGTTGGGATGACCCTTCATCCCTAGATCTCTTAGAGGTCATCCTAAAATCTATACACACCCATGCATGTCAAGACAACCCCCCCCAAAAGGAAAAACATCAAAGAACATGCACAAAAATATCATGTTAGTGCCAAAACATGGTTTAAATGAAGAAAAGGAACCTTGAACAACAATACCTTTTCATTCTCCTCATAATAATTTGATTTTGAAAGTATGGCTTGAAGAGAAGAGGTTTTAACAAACCCTAGAGGTAAATCGGGGTTAGAGGAGGACTTAGAGAGAGATTTTGGGGCTTAGAAAGACCTTTGGACGAAGGAGGAACTTGGGAGAGGTGATGATCGCCGGGGAAGTCGCCAAAACCCTAGAGTTTGGCTTCCCCTAGCGCGCCCTTTCCTTTTATAAAGCCCGTGTCCCAGTCGACTGGTATTTGGCAATCGACTGGGCCAGAGTGTAATTACATTCTGTGGGATTTCCCAGTCGACTGGCCTCCTGCCAGTCGACTGGTATCTGATTTTCAGATTCCCAATCCAAACTTCAGAAATGTCTAACTAATTTCATAAATTCCCAAAAATTATGAATTCTTGTGGGGAGATTTGTGGATCCTATATATACCTGGGAAAAATATAATTTCAGCCAAAACTATTTCGAATTCCAAGATTGGTACAAACTTCGAGTTTCTCTAAAATGTATCATGAAACCATTATCGAAAGTTCTAATTTTGACCTCACCTTGATGCTCCTTCCCATACTCATTCATAATCCATTCATAGCATCAAGTTATATAGTATTTAGGCATTAAAACCAATTTGGCTTAATTAAAGTCCCAATTTCACCTTTTTCTCTATAATTCTCCCTTTAGTATGCCAATTCTCTAGGATTAAGACTAACCTTAGCCTTTTAAACCTCTTGGCACACCCTATAGTCCTTTTCAATCTCCTAGAAGGAAACAACCTGAGATCCATTGACCATGAAACCCATTTTGGCTTCTAGAGCTCTCCCTTGAGCTCCTAGCCCTAGTTACCTCCCTAGGTAACTCTTCTACAAAGGCAAGACCACATCGGTGCTCCTCCGGTGCTTCTTGACCTTCCTCTATCACTCTCTTAACCCTATAGACCTTTTTCTTAGTCAATTTCTTTTCTTTTCCTTCAAATGGTTTTCCTTGCCATTTTTGACTTTTTCTCTACCATAGTTATAGGGCATCCTTGAATATGACATTTTATCAACATTAGCCCTCCTAGGGTGGTATCCTAAACCCGGCCTACCATTTCTATGACTTTGGTCCTTTGATATCATGTTCAATCCCTTGGATCCTTGAATGACGCTACCTAGGTTTCTTTCTAACTTATCAAGCTTTGCTCTTAAACCTGTTTTCCTTTTCTAACTTCCTAACCTTAGGATCACTAGACCTACTTTGATCATTTCTAGGTCTACCTATTTTTCTAGGCATATTTCTCCCTTTCCTAGAGTTTATGCCTTGGTCCTTATTCCTAGAGTTCCTAGATTTATCATGCATCATAGAATTTTTGGTGTTTTGGCATGCAAAATTGTTTCTATTCCTATCATAATATTTAAAACCAAAAACACGCATGGGCACGCAATTGTTATCAATTCTATCATTCATACAAGCATTTTGAGCATAAATTGAGTTAGGGATTACCTCCCTTACCCTTGTACCTTCCCCTTGATGTGAGCTCCTCTCTTCCTTTTCCTTTTTCTCCCATTTCCTTAGATGCTCCATCTTCTTGAGCTCCTTACTCCTTGGACACTTTGTATGGTAGTGCCCTAGCTCCCCCATGTGAAACACCTAATTTTTCTTCTTTTCTCCTTTTGAGCTTTCTCATTCCTACAACCCATATTAGAATTTAAATGAATAGATTTGGGCTTAGGAATTACCTCCTTTTTACCTAGTGGACACTTATCCTTGTAGTGCCCCTTTTTGTTGCAACCAAAGCATATGATATGCTCTTTTGATTTAGCTTTGGTGGAGGTGGAAGTCTTTTCTTGCTGTTGTGGGGATGAGTGTCTCTCCTCCCCCTCAACCCTTGATATTGATACTTCTTCTTCTTCTTCTGACGAGATGAATCCTTTTTCACTTGATTCCTCTACATCACTTGATAATTTTCCTTCTCTTTGGTCTTCTTGGACACTTGAGCTTATTTCTTTGGGCTCTTCTTGTGTTGGGTTCTTATGTACTTCTTCCAATTTCGTCCATAACTCATAGACATTTTTATACTTCCCTACATAACTCAAGTTATTAGTAGGCAAAATATTAACCATGATATTGACTACCTTTTCATTGGCCCTTGCTTGTTCTTGTTGCTCCTTGGTCCAATACCTAGGTGGAAGCTTCTTTCCATGCTTATCCTTAGGGGTCTCGAATGGCTCTTCTATCACTATTATGCACTCCCAATCCATGCCGAGCCACATCTTCATTCTAGCTTTCCAATAATCTAAATCTTCATGCTCATACGGTGGCGGTGAGTTTATTTCTTCCCCAAGTTTATCTTCCATCATTCTTCTCCCTCTAGCGTGTGCTCCCTCGGTGGTTAGTCCAATCAAGAGCGGTCCTTCGCTCTGATATCAACTGATGGATCGCTTGGCGTGCTAGAGGGGGGTGAATAGCTCTTTTTCCGATCATTTCTCTACAAAGTCGTTAGCGCATCGAAAGCAATAATATGCAAAAGAATATAATAGAAAAAAATGCTAACAACCTGATTTACTTGGTATCCACCCCGGACGGGTGACTAATCCAAGAATCCGTCGGTGGATCAACCCCCGGATAACCTCTGGCTAGATCTGTCGCTCCTTGTGGGTGGAGAAACCTCGCCACAACACTTCGGACGCTTCCTGATCACAAAAGACTACTAACTCACTTTACCCAAGCGAGTTTCGTCAAGAGATAGTAGTCTGAAATGAGCCCCTTTAAATAGGGGTCAAATCTGAAACAGACGCTACCAGTCGACTGCCCCTGGGGCAGTCGACTGGTCCCACTCAGATTTGACCATTACAGTACAACGTTCGAATCTGCCAGCCTGTTCCAGCCCACACTAGTCATCTGCCCCTTGTCCAGTCGACTGGTCCAACCTAAGCCTAGGTTTTCACTGCCGAGTACAAGTATCTTCGCACTCAAACCCTCTCGGCTTAGCCCCTGAGTACAATCACTCATACTCAGACCCTTACAACCCGGTTCACTCTTCACCAGCAGCCTTGACTGTTGCCTTCACGCCTTCTTCATCTTCGGCCCTCGTCCCTCGGATGCGCACGCAAACCTCCAGTTTACCTCCATGCCACCTTTCACATATGCCTCGAAGTTTGCGTCCCTCGGCTCATCGTCCCTGCTATATCGCCAGCCACCGCGTCTCCGCCAGCGTCGCCTGCCTCCGCCAACATCGCGTCGGCTCCAGCCTCCAGCCTCCATCGCGTCGGCGGTAACCAATCAACTGATCAAGTTCATGACTTCATTCATAAATAATAAACTCATTATGTAAGAGTAACAATGTTTACAGTCATAAAATTTGAGTACGCATAAGGCATTAGTAGTCAAAACTTATTGATGATTGAACAATATACAAATTAGGAGATTTGAGCATGATAAGACTCAAGAGAGTCATAGGAATACATATCTATTATTTTGAAGTGAATATCCAAAGCACAAGTCCAGCAGTAACATTAGAGTCTAATTAAAATCGTAATCAATAATTACTAATTAGATAGTAGATGATTAAGTTTATAAATAATAAGTTCATTCATAAGTTTCTTATTATGCTTAATGATTAGACAGTAGAGTTGATTAATAAAGTTCATTAATTAATAATTAGTTAATTACATGTTTTTTTAAAATCATAATCAATTTACTGATTTAGTGATTTAGTAAACTAAATTTACTATTTTACTGATTAATCAAGTTCATTATGCTTAATGATTAATCAACATGTTTAATGATTTACTATAAGTCTGTAACACAGTTAATTACTTAATTATGCTTAATGATTAATCTTAATTATGCTTAATGATTAAACATGCCAGTACAAGATGAGGTATTCAATATTCACATATATCTTTTTCATATTTTACTTATTGTATTTAAAAAAGATCTTTTGTAAATGTTGATTAGGAACCTGACGTTGGTGCTATTAAAGATGATATGGTGGCCAAATAGAAGGAACAGAATGGTAATGAGGCAAAAATGACTAAACTTTATGGAATCATGAATTGTGTTTTCTATTTTTTTTATTAATTGTTTTAGTATGGTGTAATATCCAAACTTGACCTTTTGGTTTCCATTTACTGATTAGGCAATTTTCCCTTCATAGCAGGCTTTGATATGGTTCAACAAAGGGAATCTGAAGTTGATCCGATGGCACATTTATGTATTCTAGCTGTAAAAATTGGCAAACACCCTTTACAGTTAAATTTAGATGTTGAAGTCATAGGCAAGTCCAGCCCAATCCCATTGCATATATTTCAAAAGGATATTTTGGAGCTCACCATGGGTAACATGCTTTGTGTATCAGTGCTGCAAGTTTGGTTAATGTTAACAAACACCCTTATTTGTTAGAGGTTGCCAATGTAAAAGTTTAGGATAGTTTAATGTAAAAGTTAGAGGTTGCTAATTTTGACAGCTTGCAGTATTACTAATTAATGTAAAAGTTAGAGACCACTAGCATTGATTTCCATTAGTGTTCTTCCTTACATTGTAGCTTCAATTGCTTACATATATACTATTTCAATCAAGTAGTTTGTACATGTATTATGCATGAAGATCATACTGGAAGTGAAGGTCTCATTTTGCAATTTTTTTTTATTTGGATTTGCTTCTCAAGGCACATAGCTTTTGATGTTCAGTGAACAAGATATAGGAGCATGCAATTTGTTGCATGTTCTTACTGGGGCCAAAGGATTGCTCAACAGAAGGAGTTCAATCTGAGAAAGCCCCCATCATTCATTATGATTTACTGGTTTTGGGATTCTTGGTACTATACCTTAATCTATCTGCCTCTAGCTAGTTCTTTGGTTAAATCTCAAATGGCATCTGACTCCTGAATCATTTACTTGGTTTTGCTGGCCAGACCTTGTTATGTGGTCTTATTGGAGTTCCACCTTCAAATGGTGTCATCCCACAATCTCCAATGCACACGAAAAGTGTGGCCACCCTCAAACACCAAGTAAGCTCCAAATTGTGAATGATTGATTATATTGCTTCTCTCTCCGTAGCATTATTTGATATTTTTTCATTGGAATTTTCTCACAGTTGCTTCGCAATCGACTGGTAGCCACTGCACGCCAAAGCATGAAAAGAAATTCAAGCTTGACTCAAGTACTGTATGGAAATATGCAAGACGCTTATAAGAGATGGAATGCTAAGCTGGTCGAAGTTCTGCAACGTACTCCTCACTATTTGATCTTGGACTAGACCGTTTACTTGCAAACACGTGTGGCAAGCTTCTACATTGTCTTTGCTTGGAAAATCACATAGCGAGTAGGAGTATAATGTGTTATTTGATTTACATTTTACTTTTGTTGAAAGAAAAATGGATAGTTGTAAAATACATGGATTGTTTTGTTTTTGAAACTAATTGGATGTTGCATTTACTTAATTCATGGTGTGTTATTGATTATGGATAAACTATTATATTATTGTGTTCTTTTATATGTCTAGAAAAATTATAAATAAAAATAAATATGAAATTTATATAAAAAATTAAGACTTTTGACACCGGTTGTTTCTAGGACCGGTATTTAAACATCATTTTTAACACCGGTTGTTTCCAGAACCGGTGTTAAAAATGATGTTTTAACACCGGTTGTTTCCAGAACTGGTGTTAAAAATGATGTTTGAACGCCGGTTATTTAAAATAACCGGTGTCTAAAATGGCTTTCCCGCCTCATAATTGAACTTTTAACAACGGTTATTAACCGGTGTTAAATCTATATATTACACCGGTTTGTTAACCGGTGTTAAAAGTCTATACTTACAATGCCGGCTGGATCAACACCGGTTCCGGAACCGGTGTTAAAAGTCGAAAATAACCAGTGTTAAAAGCCTTTTTTCCACTAGTGTATCCAATGGTCCCCCAGATGCACACGCAAGCCTCCAGCTTGCCTCCATGCCATCCTTCACCTAAAGACATCAACCAAATTCATGTGTACCTGTACACCTGCACACTCATGTACACATATGAGAACAACACATCCTAACTTAACCATATTGCCCGCACATCAAAATATCATAATCCTCCAGATCGTCTCAGGGCCGATTGCCCCAACAGATAGGACCTCAGTTAATATTATGGAGGACGATCCCTTAATCCCGAAATAGTATCGGGCATATTTTATTAATTATTATTTCATTGATTTACCAATGGCCGAGATCTATTCTGTTAGGTCGAATGACCCGGTAAGTTGTGAAATAATATTAATAATATGATATGCCGATGATTATTGACAGAATCCGTGTCCTGGTGAGTGAGGATGATGATGCCCTCTTGATGAGCTCAAAAGGTTTATCGTGCTAAATCTTGCAGGTGAATTTGATCTGGCACGTTGATAAGGTTGAGTGGTACTAATCAAGGATCTAGAAGTTAATTAATTTAAATTATTAGTAATTTAATTAATTAACGGGCATGTGAGATCTTAAACACGGGGGGATGGATCACTCGTAATATGTGGAGCCCATATGAAAATATGGGGATTGGTGAGGAAGTTCAATTAAGATCCTTTAGTTGAATGGATCTTAATTAATGAATCGGGTTTGGATCCATTAGTGGGCCAAGAGCCAACTCCTCCTCTTGGTCCTTGCCTTAGCCCTATAAATACCCTATGATATCATGAAACCAAGAGTTAATCAATCCAAGAGCCAACACCAAACGCCTCTCCTTTTCTCTCTTTCTCTCCTTCTCTCCTAGGGTTCGGCGGCGCACCATGAAGAGAGGAGATTTGTCTCCTCGGTTCATCTTCCTCCTTCCATCAAACCTCGGCTGGGGATCACAGAGATAAGGGAGAGAGGTTCTCTTCCTTTTGTGGTGCTCGGTGAAGGAGAAGGAGGCACCGGCAGTAGGGAGAAGGCGGCGTAAGACCACCTTGCGGCGGCGGCGCAAAGGAAAGGGAGAAGGGTTTGCGTGGGATGTTTGGGTGTAGAAGAAGGAGAATTTTCTCCTTCATCATCTCCTTCTCCTTCTTCATCTCCTTCTCTTTCCTCTCTAAGTAGGCTGCTGGTTGGAGGGCTTGGAGCCAGCTCCGGCGGTTGGTGGTGCAAGGGAAGAGGAAGAGGGTGGTCGGCGGCGCAAACCCTAGAAGCTAGGGTTTTGGCCGGTTGGAGAAGAGGGTTGTTTGGAGCTCTTGGTGATCTCGGATTGTAGTAGATCATCACCCACACGACGTCCGCGAAGGGAGGGACATAAGGTAGAAGACCGCGAGGTGATCGGAAAGGTATATCTTTCCCTACGCTCCCTTGTATTTCCTTATGTTGTTTTTGTGCCATAATCATATGTGTCATCATTTTATGTTTAAGAATTTATTGTTTTGATTGCAAAACATGTTTAATAAATTCTTAACTGGACCCCGACCATAAACACAAAAGTTGGCGGTCAACTCGTCGCCTTTTCCGCGGTCGAACGGTCGAGCAAATTACAAGGCCGATTTTGGTAATTGGCTAAGTTGTAATTTGAATCGTTCGATATGGCAAGAGACGGTCGATGGGAGACGGGTCCCCACTCGGATTAATTTTTTAATCTGTAGACGTGGAGAGGTCTCTCGGATCGACCAGGTATTCGCTGAGGAAACCTGCCAAGCCATACCCATCAGAAAAATTTTAAGAAAAGAAGGGGGAGATTTGAATACAATTCTATTGTTCAAATGGTATAGGATTAGCTTGACAAACACCTAGATTCAAAGTTTGGATAGAAAGTTGATACAAAATGAAGCATTTTCATAGAATTTGAATTTTTGTTAAAAAGTCAAGCATATTTGGTATTTTCATGAAACTATATTTTTCTAGTGTAGAATATATCTTAGGAAATATGCTTGCAAAATTTTAGAATTTTCAAATTTTGTGAAATTTTCTAGGGGTTTCTGAATTTCGCTGCAAAATTAGACTGGTTTGTATCAGTCGACTGCCCAAGGGCAGTCGACTGATCTTTCTATGGGATTGTGAATTGCAGGGACCAGTCAACTGATGCAGGGGCAGTCGACTGGTAATGTTGGGTTCTGATTTCTGGGGGTTTTTCAGAAATAGAAAAGTGTTCTCATTGACCCTAGGGTTAGGATTGCTTAGGGCAACCTTTTTGATGGTGTCAAAGGGGGAGAACTTATGGTTTTATGTTAGGTTTAACAAAATTTGGTGTTGTGAAAAATTAAAAATTCTGTGGAGGGCATAGGTTAAGGGGGAGGGCATGTTTATGTCTCTTAATGAGCTATATCTTTAATTTTCAATTGTTATTATTGTTTTTGCACCAAACATAAACATATTATCACACATCAAAAAGGGGAGATTGTTGGTGCAATTAGCCCAAGTATGATCGGGAGGATCATGGGTTTTGATATGTGTGTCAATATGATTAAGTTAGGGTTTCATGTTGATCTAATCTGTGTATGTGAGTGTGCAAGTTTGCAGGATACACATAGACTTGGTTGGACATCTTCGGGTATGGTGAAGGGTGGCATGGAGGCAAGTCGTGGGCTTTTGTGCACATCCGAGGGACCATAGACAAAGCAGGGACGATGAGCCGAGGGAAGCGGACTTCGAGGCGTACATGAAGGATGGCATGGAGGCCAGCTGAGGACTTGTGTGCGCATTTGAGGGACGAGGGCCAATGTCGAAGAGGGCTTGAAGGCAATAGGTTGAGGCTGCTAGAGCAAGAACGATGAGCTGAGAGAAGCGGACTTCGAGGCATGCATGAAGGATGGCATGGAGACAAGCCGAGGGCTTGTGTGTGCATCTGAGGGATGGGAGCCAAAGTCGAAGAGGGCTTGAAGGCAACAGATCGAGGCTGCTGGATGAAGAGTCAACCAGGTCATGAGGTTTCGAGTGTTGAGGGAATTGTACTCGAGGGCTAAGTCGTGAGAGCTCGAGTGCTGAGAGAAATGTACTCGGGAAGGGTAACCCTAGACTTAGGGAGTGGACAAGTAGACTGGTGAGAGACTAGTCGACTGATAGGGTCCACAGAAAGATTAGTCAACTGGTCCAGGACAAGTCGACTGATGGTGACCAAAATTTGAATTGTCATTCGAATTCGACCAGTCGACTGGTACTGGACCAATCGACTGGTAACGGTCATATCAGCCTCGACCTCTATTTAAGGGAGCTCATTTATGGCTATTTGTTCTTAGCGAAACAAGCTTGGTTAGAGCTTGTTAGTAGCCTACTAGTGCTCTGGGATTGTCCAAGGGTTGTGGCGAGGTTTCTCCACCCACAAGGAGCGACAAGAGCTAGCAGGAGGTGCTTCGGGGAATCATCCACCGAAGGATCGAGATCGTCCACCTTATGGATAGCCGTGGAGTAGGAGTTTCATCTTCGAATCACGTAAATCGGTGTGTCTTTCTTGTTTGTTAGTTTTAGTTTTTATTATTCCGCTTGCGCACTAACATTTGAAGGAAGAAATATCGAAAAATTACTATTCACCCCCTCTAGCAAACGGTAAGATCCTAAGATCTCCCACTTATACTCAATGACTCTGATGTCCTCAAAATACCATACATCTGACTCCTTATCCTCCACATGCCTAAAAGCTCTCGCTATCAAGGCCTTAGTGAAAGGATCTCCCAGACTGTCCTCTGATGTAATCTAGGCGACAACAACTTTTTCTCGCTTGGGTGGTACTTGCGCTCTATGTGTTTACTCGTCTTATGGGCTCATGGTTCCTTCGTGTTTGCAACTGCACCTACTGTTATCACAACAAATTGTGATAGCTCTTGGCCAAACCAGGAATCACATGCAAGTCCATCATGAGGTTCCTGAACCATACAGCGTCCTTTTGGCTGCCTCAAAGGCTGCCACATACTCAGCTTCCATGGTGGAGTCCGCCACGCATTTCTGCTTGACACTCCTCCATTCTATGGTTCCACCTCCTATAGTAAACACAAAACCCCGAGGAATACTTATTTTATATCCCTATCTTATTGGAAGTCTGAATTTGTATAACCTACAGGGAGTAATTGGTTTGCCTGGTAAACTAGCATATAATCCCAAGTCCCTCTCAGGTACTAATATATGCTTTACCGCTGTCCAATTTCCCTATCTAGGGTTACTCTGATATCTGCTAACCATGCTCATGGAAAAGCAGATATCTGGTCTCGTTCATAACATAGCATACATGAGGCTTCCTACAGCCGAAGTATAAGGAACTGCCTTCATCTTCTCTATCTCCTTTGATGTTTTAGGACACATCTTCTTAGATAGATGAACTCCATTCCTGAAAGGTACAAAAAACCTTTCTTGGAGGTTTCATCCTAAAACGAGCTAGGGCAGTGTCTATGTATGAAGCTTGAGATAAGCACAACATCCTTTTCTAGTGATCCCTTAGAACTTTGATCACAAGGATGTGCCTTGCTTCTCCCAAGTCCTTCATATTGAACTGTTTGGACAACCATACCATTATGTCTGATAATACTTTGACATTGTTGCCAATGAACAAAATATCATCTACGTATAGTACAAGAATACAACTATGTTTCTGTCACATCTCTTATATACACAAATCTCATTCGGTCTTTGAATAAATCCATATGACTGGATTATTTCATCAAAGCAGATGTTCCTCATCATAGGTCCAGGGATCAGGTTCATGTTCACCAGGGACCAAGTCCAAAGACTCTCATAAGAACATGAATCTTTCAGGTTGTCTAACAACCCTCCCACTATGACGAGGTACCACATGTGTATCTTCTGTGATAGCGGTGCAATGACTTATGGTATATCCTCTTGTACAGTTGGTACTAAGGTCGGAACATCCCCTCTTAATTCCTCAAGAACAAGTCTACTCATGGGCTTGTGGTTCATAACATAGTCTTCCTCTAAGAATCGGGCATTCGTGCTAACGATTACCCTCTAATCCTTAGAACTATAGAATAGACAACCTTCAGTTCCTCTAGGATAGCCTACGAACAAGCGCACTTCTATATGAGATTGTAACATATCAGTATCTCCCTTCTATTGAGGCAATCGACCCAAGAATGATTGGCAAAATCATGGTTTCGATGTGTGTGCCAATAAGTTTAAGGTTAGGGTGTTATGTGTATTTAATATGTGTCATTGAGTTTGCAGGACTTGGAGAATCACACTTGGAAAACATATCCGAGGGATGAGAGCCGAGGGAGGAGAGCTCCAAGGGCAAGCCGGGAAGTGGATTTCAAGGGCACACGTGAAGGGTGGCATGGAGGCAAGCCAAGGAAAGGCTTGTGTGCGCATCCGAGGGACGATAGCCAGTGGACGATGACTTCAAGGAGCAAGCCAAGGGAGCATACCTGAAGGCATACGTGAAGGAGAGTATTTTGAGTGGTTGTAAGTGAGAATGGAGACTGGGCAGTCGACTGGCCAGAGGGCAGTCGACTGCCAAAACTCACAGAGTTTACAGCCTCGGACTAGTCAACTGCCCCAGGGGCAGTCGACTGGTAACCCCCCAAAAACTAGTCGTTGGCTGGCATTTATTGCTACACCAGTCGACTGCCCCAGGGGCAGTCGACTGGTGTGGGTCTGGACAGCTTGTGAAGTTGTCCTGTTCTCTTATAAAAAGAAGACTTTTCCGCACGTGAATGGTACGGTTTTTCACTATAACGAAGTGATGTTCGTGCAACTAGTCTTCAGACCTTCCTCTCTCTTTTTTCATTGCATTCGATAAAGAGGAAGACAACATCTTTGTAAAGGTTTCTCCACCTGAAGGAGACTTTTCATAGTGGAGGTGGAGTACTCGCGTGGATCCTTGGATTGGTCACCCATTCGGGTGGATACCAAGTAAAAATACTCTGAGTTAGCATTACTTTCGTGTTTTCATATATTATTTTGTATTGCACTAACATCTTTGTAGAGAATTCAACGAAAAAGTGTTATTCACCCCCCCTCTCTAGCAATGCCTTCGATCTTACAATTGGTATCAGAGCGAAGGACCGCTCTTGATTGGACTAACCGCCAAGGGAGCAAAGCTAAGCTAGAGGATGATGATGGAGGATAAGCTAGGGGACGATATCAACTCACCAACACCATACGAGCATGAAGACTTTGCGTATTGGAGAGCTAGAATGAAGATGTGGCTCGACATGGATTGGGAGTGCGTAATAGTGTTAGAAGAACCATTTGAAACCCCTAAGGACAAGCATGGAAAGAAGCTCCGACCTAGGTATTGTACCAAGGAGCAACAAGAACAAGCAAGGGCACATGAGAAGGTAATCAATATTTTTGTTAACATTTTACCTAACAATATTTTGAGTAGTGTAAGGACATGTTCAAATGCATATGAGTTGTGGAATAAATTGGAAGAAGTTCATAAGACCCCTACACAAGGCCAACTAGTAGAGGAGCCCGAAGAAACAAGTTCAGGTATCCAAGAAGACCAAAGAGAAAAAGAATTATCAACTTCAAGTGAAGTGGAGGAATTGAGTGAAAAAGCATCCACCTCATCCGAAGAAGAAGAAGAAGTATCAACATCAAGGGTTGAGGGGGAGGAGAAACCCTCATCCACACAAGAGTAAGAGAAAGCTCCAACCTCCACCAAGGCAAAACCTAAAGAGCATATCATATGCTTTGGTGCAACAAAAAGGGGCATTACAAGCATAAGTGTCCACTAGGTAAAAAGGAGGTAATTCCTAAACCCGGGTCCATTCTATTTAAGTCTAACATGAATTGTAGGAATGGAGAAACCCGAGAGAAGAAAAAGAAGATTCGATGCTTTACGTGTGGTGAACTAGAACACTACCACACGAAGTGCCCAAAGAGTGGAGACCTCAAGAAAATGGAGCACTTGAGATGATGGGAGAAGGATGAAAGAAAGAAGCAAAGATCACATCAAGAAGGAACTTCAAGGGTAAGGGAGGTAATTCCTAACCCTAGATTAAAATGTAATTCAATTTCAAGTTCCTCATTGCATTTTAAAAATAATGTTAATCATCCCTTCATCCATGCTAGTTTTAATGAAAATGCTTAATGGTGCATAATTTTGGATTTAGATATAATGATAGGACTAGGGTCAACAAGGTATATCAAAACCCTAGAAAGAGCATGCATAATGATAGACCCAAGACCTCTAGACCTAAGAATCATGGTACTAATCCCAAAAAGGGGAGGAATGTGCCTAGAAAGGACGGTAGGTCTAAGAATGTCCAAGGTGGACATATGAAAACTAAAGTTAGAGACATGACAAGGGAAAATCAAGCCTTGAGGGCAAGGCTTGATACTTTGGAAAAGACCCTAGAAAGATTCACGGTTGGATCAAAGAGACTAGATATGGTGTTGGGTAGTATAAAACCCAACTATGATAAATCGGGTTTAGGATACCGGTCTAAGACTCCAAGGCCAACAAAAAGAAGTATAATGGGGAAGCATATAATCATGGCAAGAAGGAGAAGACCAAAAATGGCAAGGGGGTGCTATTTGAGGGTAGAAGGAACAACTTAACCAAAGACAAGGTGTCTAAGGTTAAGAAGGTTCATTTTGTAGGCCAAGAGTCACCGGGGGCTCATCGGTGTGGTCTAGTGTGGGTTGAGTCGCCTAGGGAGGTGGCTAGGGCTCAGAGCTCAAAGGGGAGCTCTAGGAGCCTTTGGGGTCCATGGTAAATGGATCTCAAGAGTTTCTCTCCTAGGAAATTAGGTGAATTGTGCCAAAAAGGGTTGGAAGACTTGAGTAAGTCTTAATCCTAGGTTTTGGCACATTAAAAGGGAATTTAGGGAGAAAAAGATGAAAATGAGGTTATAATTGGTAAAATCAGGTTTTAATGTGTGAATAACATGTAATTTAATGATAGAAATAAAATATGATCAAGGATAAGAAGAAATATTGAGGAGAAGTCAAAATTAGAACTTTTGGGAGAAGTCAAATTGATACAATTTAGAGAAATTAGAGTTTCATGCCAATCATGGGATTTGGAGTACATTTATTTGGAAACATATTTTTCCCAAGTAGATATAGGCTTCACAAATCTCCTCACAAAATTTCAGAATTTTTATAGATTTGTAGAATTATTTAGGCATTACTGAAATTGGACTGAAAAATATGAAATTCAGGTACCAGTCGACTGGTCTTAGCCCAGAAACTCTCTGTTCATTTTGGCAGTCGACTGCTATATGGGCAGTCGAATGATTAGTGAGAGTATGCAAAAAGGGGCCTATTAGATGATAAGAAATTGCCAAATTAGGAAAATAGGAAAGTATCATGGTATCTTGTGAGGTTTTATGGATTGGCATTATATGACATGAAGATTCATAGACTAATATTGAATGATATTGGATTATTAACTCTTGATGAATGAAAAGATATGGAGGTTTCCCATATATGTCTAAGATTAGGAGATAAAAAAAGGAAAAATTGAGGACAATTCCATGTGTCAAATTATAATGATAAGCCTTAGCAAACACATGAAATTATAGATGGATTTGAGAGTTGATACCAAATGCCAAACCTTTAAAGAAATTAGATTGTATCAAAAGTCAAGCACATTTGTGGTTTTCATGAAATCATATTTTTCTAGGATAGGGTATATCCTAGCAAATGTGCTTGCAAACCCTTAGAGTGTTTAAGGTTGTGTTGAGTTCTTATTGGTACTAAGGATAAGGTTGCTTGGGGCAATCCTTAATTGTGTCCAAGGGGGAAAGAACTTGGAAGTTGAGTTGGGTGTAACTTAACTTGGTCTTATGGTGTTAAGTTGGGTAGAACTTCACCTAGGAAAATTGAAAATTGGGAGAAGGCATAGGTTAAGGGGGAGGTTGCCTCCTTGTTTGCCTTAATTTTCATGAGAAATTTTTGGGTTTTGTGTCAAACATTGGAATGGTGATAGATACACAGTTGGATGTATTTTTCCCAAGTAGGTATAGGTACCACAATGTTTTCCATAAAATTTGGGAATTTTTTGAGATTTATGGAATTTCTGGCGCATTTCTGAATGGGGCCTGAAAAATTGATATTTTAGAGTATCAGTCGACTGCCAACAGGGGCAGTCGACTGCCCAAGGCTGATTTGTATATCAATAGCTGGTTTGGTATCCAAATGATAGGAAACAAGTCTATGGGGGTTTAGTACACTGTGTTTATGATCATTGGGGATTGAAATAACCAATAATTGGGATATTATTGGGGTCTTTTTGATGTTAGGCAAAGGGGGAGAAGTTTTGGGTTTAGGTTGGGAAACCAAACTTACCTTTGCAAGAAACCCTAGGTTTAGGGGGAGCTGAGTTTAAGGGGGAGCATGGTTGCTCCATTCTTGGCGTAAGTGGAACCTTGGAGAGGTTCTTAAAAAGCCTTTGTAAGTCCAATGTAGGGGGAGCTTGGGAGAAGCCTTAAAAAGCCCGTTTTAGTGAAAAGACCTAGCTTGGAGGGATAGGTGTGGAAAATTCACTAACTTGGAGGGTCAGGTGTGGAAAATTCCTAACTTGGAGGGTTAGGTGTGGAAAAGTCCTAACTTGGAGGGTTAGGTGTGGAAAATTCCTAACTTTGAGAAGGTAGGTGTGTGGATAATTCCTAACTTGGAGGGTTAGCTGTGGGATGCTTTGGGATAGGATCCATGCATTGCATATGCATTGGCGGTGTAAGTCCAAGATGGAGTCTTGGCAGTGTAAGTCCAGTTGTTTATTTAGCATTATTTTTGCTACTTATCACTATTTGTTTTCCCTAACTTAAACGTATTGACAAACATCAAAAAGGGAGAGATTGTTGAGGCAATCTGTGGTCCGGAGTGACCATGAGTTTTGATGTTTGAGCAAAGGGTTTAAGTTAGGTTTCCCTTGTGTTCTAATAACTGTATGTTGAGTGTGCAGGTTGTACAGGTTACACATATTGACTTGACTGGACGGCCTACGTACGGTGAATGGTGGCATGGAGACAAGCTGGAGGCTTGTGTGAGCACCTGAGGGACTATGGATAGCAGGGACGATGAGCTGATGGGCACGAATTTCGAGGCATGAGTGAAGGATGGCATGGAGGCAAGCTGGAGGCTTGTGTGTATCCGAGGGACGGGAGCCGAAGATGAAGAGGGCGTGAAGGTAATAGTCGAGGCTGCTGATGAGGAGCCAGTTGAGTCGTGAGGGTACGAGTGCTGTGTGATTGTACTCGGGAAATCCTAGGGTTCGAGTGTGGAGTGAAATGTACTCGGGAAGGGAAACCTTAGGTATGTGAGTGGGGCAGTCGACTGATAAAAGTCACAGAATGATTTTGGGGTTGGACCAGTCAACTGGTATCCTCGAAATATAGCTATTGAGTTAGCCGTTGGCTAGCAATTAAGGCTAGACCAGTCAACTGGCAAATGGACAGTCGACTGGTGGCGAGTTGTCGCCCTAAGTTCTATTTAAAGAGGACTTCGTGAGGGCTGAGACTCTTGACGAAACTTATCTTGGTTAAAGGCAAGATAGTAGTCTTTATGCTCAATGCTTTGTTTGAGTTTGTGGCGAGGTTTCTCCACCCACAAGGAGCGACGAGAGCTAGCCGGAGGTTATCCGGGGAGTGATCCACCGACGGATTCTTGGATTAGTCACCCGTCCGGGGTGGATACCAAGTAAATCAGGTTGTTAGCGTTGTTCTTCATTGTTAGTTTTGTTTTATTGTATATTCCGCTATGCAACTAACCGTGTAGGAAGAAAGCGGTTCGAAAAATTACTATTCACCCCCCTTCTAGCAAGCACAATCGATCGTACAATTGGTATCAGAGCCGGTTCACTTCGGGAGAACTCACCGTCAACCGGAGTAAAAGTAAATGGTGTTTCAAGAGGGATACAGTACTGCAAGGCCTCCATTCTTCGACGGAAACGACTTCGCATACTCGAAAGATAGAATGCAATACTATTTGATGAACGATATTGAAAACTGGATTAGTGTTGTAGATGGATTCGATGCACCCGTCGACGAAAGAGGAGAGCCGCTGGCAATTAAATCATGGACGAAGGATGCCATGAAGAAGGCGCAATCAAATGCCAAGGCCACCACCACATTACAATGCGGACTCTCGAAGGAGCAACTCAACAAGGTGGGGCCATTCAAGAGCGCCAAGGAGTTATGGGAGAAACTCGTTGAACTGAATGAAGTATCCAACGAGTCCAGAAGGACCTACTCGTTGCCCAACTCCAATCCCTATCCATGAAGACCAACGAGACCGTAAGCTAGCTGCATGGAAGGGTAAAGGAGATCATCAACGAACTCCATGTGATTGGAGAGAAAGTTGAAAATTGGGATCTAGTAAGGTATGTTTTACAATCTTTCTCGAGAACAACTTTGTGGGCATCAATGGTTGATGCCTACAAAGTATCAAGGGATTTGTCAATAGTGAAATTAGATGATCTATTTTGTGAGTATGAATTGCATGAGCAAGCTAATGTTTCGGCCAAAGAGAAAGGTATAGCTTTCATTGCAGAAAAGAAGAAGAAGAAGAAGAAGGAGAAGAAGAAGAAGGTGGTCTACTCCTCTTCATCTGACTCAGAGGAGACCAGTGCCTCTATGGATAGCGACCAAGAGGCCTTCATGGTAAGAAAAATGAGTAGGGCTTTTAAAAGTTTTTCTAACAAGTCTTATGCTAGGAAAGGATCCAAGAGTAAGGGCAAAGCAAAGGACATAATATGCTACAACTGTCATCAAGAGGGGCACATAAAGAATGAGTGCCCCCAACTAAAGAGAAGAGAAGAAAAGAAGGATGAGAAGAAGAGAGGTGACAAGAAGAGGACAAAGGGAAAGGAGAAGAGTGCCACCAACCTCAAGGTGACTTGGGATGATCCATCATCCTAGGAGGAGGAAGAGGAGCAAGTGTCCCATTTTGCTCTTATGGGAGTGGACCACTCAGAGTCATTAGATGATGAGAGAAGCTTAAGTAGTGATGAAAGCGGTTCATCTTCATCATCATCCGAATCAGAGGCGTCGGTAAGTGAGGTATACAGCTTACCCTCCTCTACTTTGGTTAAAATTATCTCTAGCACAATTATGGACTTAACTAAAGCTAGAAATAAAATTAAGGACTTGAAAGATGAAATTGCCATGCTTAGATTAGAATCTACAAAACTTAAGGAAGACTTGTATGCTTGTTCTCTTATGTCACATGATGCATGTTTTGAAAATGAGACTAAGGAACTAAGAAAAAAGGTAGAAGACCTAACCAAGGCACTTAGAAAGTTCCAAGTTGGCTCTAGTAACCTTGAGATGATAATAAACAGTCAAAGAGCCGTCTATAACAAGGCTGGGTTAGGGTATAGGCCAAAGACCAAGGAAGTGGCCTTTGTCTCACTCATGGGTAGAAATGGTGCATCTAGGAGACAAGTGGCTAAGGGAAATATCAAGAAGGCATGGGTACCAAAGAAATTTTTAAATGATGCTTGTGGACCAAAAATTTGGGTACCAAAAGATTGCATTTTCGATGTTGTATAGGTAAGAGTCAAAGAGGCCTCAACCATGTGGATAGTAGATAGTGGGTGCTCAAGACATATGATCGGAGATGTGAGCAAGTTCACCACTATAAGCTACCTAAAAGAAGGGACGGTCTCCTTTGGAAATAGTGGGAAACTGAAAATAATTGGTAGGGGCACCATTGAGGTATCTCCTACAATCTCTATCCATAAGGTACTTTTAATTAAAGACATGAAATTTAATTTACTTAGTGTAAGCCAATTGTGTAATGCGGGTTATAGGGTCGAATTCCTTGCTAGAAAATGCCTAATTAAACAAAATCGGTCTGATAATGTCATACTAGAATGGTATAGGGAGGCCAACCTTTATTAACTTGATCTTACTTATGCTACTAACAATTTGCCTAAGTGTCTCATGTCTAAAGAAGAAGAAGGGTGGTTGTGGCACCGAAGACTTGAGCACGTGAACATGAGGAGCATTGCAAGAGTAGCCAAGGAGGAGTTGGTGAAGGGGCTACCTATGATCAAGTATGAGAAGACTAAATTGTGTGATTCATGCCAAGAGGATAAGCAATCAAAATCATCACACAAAGGTAAAACCCTAACCACCACTACTTTACCTTTAGAGCTTTTACATATTGATTTGTTTGATTGTGATAGTACTCTTAGGGAGTAAATATTGTTTAATTATTGTAGACGACGTTTCTAGGTTTACATGGATTTTCTTCATGAAACATAAGGACGATACCTTAGAAATCTTTATAGGCTTTAGTAAGAGAGTAGAGAATGAAAAACACCTAAAGATTAACCAAATTAGGAGTGACCATGGTGGGGAGTTCCAAAACTCAAGCTTCTCACAATTTAGTGTAGAAAATTGGTATAAGCATGAATTTTCATTCCCAAGGACTCCTCAACAAAATGGGATAGTAGAGAGGAGATATAGAGCCCTACAAGAAGCAGCTAGGACTATGCTTAATGCATATTCCCTTCCTAGCTATTTTTGGGCCGAAGCGGTTAATATAGCTTGTTACATCCAAAACCGGGTTTTAGTTCATAGGTTCTTAGGAAAAACACCCTTTGAGTTGTGGAATGGAAGAATTCCACAAGTCCATTATTTTAGAGTGTTTGGATGTAAAGTGTAAATTCTAAATACCAAAGATGACTTAAGGAAGTTTGAGTCAAAAGCAGATGATGGAATTCTAGTTGGCTATTCATCTACTAGTAGAGGGTATAGGGTCTACAACAAAAGAACCAAGGTAATTGAAGAGTCTTCATATGTCGATTTTGATGAATCTACCAATACCTATCCTAGGAAATCCTCAATTGATAAGGACATAGAGGAAAGTCAACCCCTTATCCAAAGAATCCAAGACCTACATTTGGAGGGCAATGATCAAGGGGGAGTAAGAAGTCCCCTAGAGGATGAGGATAATGTAATTAATGAACCCACAACCTCTAGGCCCTTGGGACATCACCAAGATCACCCTATTGACCAAATAGTGGGTGATGTCACTCAAGGGGTAAGGACTAGGTCCTATTTTAGAGACCAAACTAGTCAAATTGCCTTAATCTCTCAATTAGAACCTAAGTCTATTGATGAAGCATTGGGAGATATAGATTGGGTCTTAGTAATGCAAGAAGAGCTAAATCAATTTAAGAGAAGTGAAGTTTGGGAGCTAGTTCCAAGGCCCAATGATTGCACTATTGTAACCACAAGATAGGTCTTTAGGAACAAACTAGATGATCAAGGCAAAATCACTAGGAATAAAGCTAGGTTGGTAGCTAGGGGGTTTAACCAAGTTGAGGGATTGGATTATGATGAGATCTATGCCCCCGTAGCTAGATTAGAGTCCATTAGAATTCTACTAGCCTATGTCGCTCACATGGGTTTCACACTTCACCAAATGGATGTGAAGTCGGCATTCCTTAATAGGATCATTAAGGAAGAGGTTTATGTAGAACAACCTCTGGGGTTTGAGGACCCTAACTATCCAAGACACGTTTACAAATTAAGAAATGCCTTATATGGATTGAAACAAGCTCCTCGGGCTTGGTATGAAAGACTTTCTTCATTTCTAGTGTCTAAGGGGTTTAGGAGAGGAACAATTTGTAGGACCGGTGCCGTCGATAGAGGCGGGGGTGAATATCGACCGTTTGAAATCTTTCGGAAATCTTCGTAAAGCTTTCGTTCGTTCTAGACTTAGAATATTAGTAGCACAGCGGAAAAGTAAAAACAGAAAATAAATGCAAAACAGAAGGACACGCGGGATTTATTTACTTGGTTCCTGACCCCCCTGGGTCAGTACGTCCAAGGCCTATGTACTCGGCGTGAGTCCACTATTGGTCTCCTTTCCGGAATTTCCGGAGGCGGAGAAAACCCGTCTTACAGTTTGATTTACAAGCAAAAGGATAAATAAACTTAATTGCAGAATGTAAATCAAACCAAAACAACTTATGTCGAAGCGTCAGCCGATCTGGACCTCCGAAGTGCCGCGCACTTCCTCCTGGAGCCTCCCGGTCGTAGAGCCTCATCTTTAGCGTGTTGTCGTCGGTCGGAATGATCAGAATGGCTCTGAAATGTTGTGTGTGAAGGAGAGGGGTCGAAGCCCCTTATATAGGCCTCCTGGGGGCGCCCCGGACGCTGGGGGCACCCCGGAAGACTCGGTCAACTCTTATCCTTACGCCTACTTCGCAGTAGGTGATAAGTTCTTTGACCAGGGTACCCCGAACACTCCGGGCACCCCCGTGAGTGCTTATCCTGTGTTCTGACTTCGAAACAGCAAAACAGCTACGAATCCGAGCGCCCCGGACGCTCCGGTTGACACCTGTTTTGACTGCATCACGAAACTGCCCTTCTTAGCTCTGTCTGGGGGCGCCCCCACTGTTGGGGGCGGCCTGGTTGCATGGGGGCGCCCTGCTTAGAGCCTGCAAGAGCACTTTTTGCCTGGTTTACCTGCTTTGTCTCCGGTTCTTGATACCTGCAAGATACACAAACACAAAGCATAGATACATATGATGTTAGCCTTATGGACTTGGTTCGGTCTTTGGATTTTCACGAAACCCTAGGTCGAACCGGCACGAGTTCCTATCCCCGAGAACTCGCCCTTCACCTACTCCTTTCAGGAGACGGTTATCACCCAGCCCTTCGGGTGGACTTTTGCTTAGCTTCCGATACTTTCGCACCACGAGACGCCCAAACCCTGACCCGTCTCTACTCCTGTCCTTAGTCATCGCTCAGCTAAGTTGCTTAGTCCCTCGGACCAAGACTTCATTCCCTGGCAGTCCTTCGCCAGGTGCCTAGCAGTCCTTCGCCAGGTCTTGATTCCCTAGCAGTCCTTCGCCAGGTGCCTAGCAGCCCTTCGCTAGGTCTTCTATGCCTTGCAACCCTTCGCTAGGACTTAGGGTTTCGATACCTAGCAGCCCTTCGCTAGGTGCCTAGCAGCCCTTCGCTAGGTGCCTAGCAGCCCTTCACTAGGTCTTAAGGATTCGATACCTAGCAGCCCTTCGCTAGGTGCCCAGCAGCCCTTCGCTGGGTCTTAAGGTTTCGATACCTAGCAGCCCTTCCCTAGGTGCCCAGCAGCCCTTCGCTGGGACTTAGGGTTTCGATGCCTAGATTAACTAGGACTTTTCTTCAGCTTTGGTTACTTCTCTTTTGCTCCCCTTTGTCTATTCATTGTATCACTGACTTAAGTGTATTTTCAAACATTAAAACACTTAAAGGAGAACATCATTGATGCAACTTGCACCAACAATCTCCCCCTTTTTGATGTTTGACAATAACTTAAGTTAGATTGGTTTAAGGGGCTAACTTACCATCTTTGGGATCAAACTAAAGCGTGACCTGACCTTATAAAACATTTTGATCCTCTAGGAAAAATAAAAAAAAATTCTAACTAAAGGCACACCTCTCCCCCTTTGTCATACATCAAAATAAACAGAAATACTTGCACCAACAATGAGAGTATTTTTGAAAATACTTAGTATAAGATTTTGAAAGCATAGCATAAAACTAATTCTTAGTATACTTTGCCGGATTTTTGAAAGCACAAATATTTTTAAAGATGATTTTTGAAGCATGCAAGTACTTTTTGAGAGTATAGATTGAGCAGTTTTGAAAAATACATATTTTTGAAGAAGGATCAGAAAAATACTAAGTAATTTTTGAAAAATATAAGTGCCTCTGAAAAATGTATTGAGTTTTTGAAAAATAGGTATTCTCAAAATGTATTCTCAAAATTAAGTACTTTTGAAAGAATATTTGGCTTTGAAAGACAAATTTTCTAACCCAAGTAAATATTATTAAGAAATTTCATAAGTTACAGAATGTAAGTTAATTTTGAAAAATATAAAAATTTTAAAGTTATAATACTTGATTCGGTTTATCTTCCAGTCTGACACAATCATAGGAAACCTTGTTGACTACAAGGACATTTTCCTAAGTGTCTTGGAGGATTTTTCAAACTCAAGATATTATTTCAAATCGATCAAAATCAGATGAATTTTTGAAAAAAATTTATAAAAATTGATAGCATTTTAAAATAATACTTATGTTTTCAATAGGATTTGAAAATACCGCGCATGAAAATATTTGAAATATTCAATAATTCTTTTAATTTGACCTCCCCCTAAACTTGACTCAGTCCTGGGAAGCTTGTTGACCACAAGTATTCTTCCTCTGAGTCTTAAGGTTTGATTCAGATCAAAAGAATAATCTAATAATTTTTAAAATAAATAATTTAATACTTGTCAGAATATTGACTCAGACTCCCCCCTAAAACTGACACGTCCTAGGAGTCCTTTTAGATCATGAAGTGGACCTTCCTCTGTGTCTTTAGGGTTTATCAAAATCAAACAAGACAGATAAATTTTACAACATAATACTTTTTCAAAAAACACAGGTGATAACGATTTAAAGATCAATTTTCGAAAAGTATTTTCAAATAATAGTAATTTTACAATGTAGTTTTCGAAATAAAAAAAATCACTCCCCCTGTATCTGATACCGTTTGACTCTATCTAAGTGCCTTAAGGAACTTTAGTGTTGTCCTAAGGGGTTTGTGTCTAATTGCGTGAGTCAAACAATTTTTGAAAAGATATAATTTTTGAAAAACGTATAATATGTATATTCAATCAGACAAGCATGAATTCCATAAAAACATTATTACGTTGAAACATTATTTTGAAAATATATTTTTAGAAAAATATTCTAATGATTTTGAAAAACAATTTTGAAAAACATTTTTCAATTTATTAGTCCTTAACATCTCACCCATTTTAGATGTATCAATACAACAAGCATAGTTGCCTTATAGGTGTATTGTGAGATGCTTGAATCATTTTTCTTAATTTGTTAACTCTAAGAATTAATTGAAGCTTGTGTTAGATTTGAATTTGACAAGAAGTAACTTGAATTTGAATTTCAAAAATTGGCTTCCAGGTCTTGGCGAGACACTAGGCCTTCTTTGCCCGTAGCCTTATTGGATCATCAACCCTTTCCTTGACAAAGCCTTTTAATGAAATTTCATTTTTAAAATTACTTTTTGAAAAATTCTGGTCTAACTAGTTTGGGTCTTGGATCGGTAGCTTCGGCTAGTTTCACCAGTCTAAAGAGACCAAGTATACTTGATCTTATTAGAATTGGCTTCCCTAACGTACTATCATCTCACCGCCACCCAATACTAGGTTGATTAAGTTTCAATTATTCTTTTTCCTATAGTCGTTCTAATATATGCATGAAATTTAAATATGAATGACATGTCATATATTTTAAAAGAATAGCAGATGCATGTCATGGCAGTTGTGCATGAGTCAAACAAGTCAAATAATTTTATTTAAGTTTCTAAAATGTATCAAATACCCGATTTGATACATGTCGAGTGAACCCGCGAATATGTCAACCCACTTTAACATATTTAATGATATTAATTTTAATTGTTATAGTTTGGGTAAAATATTATTATAGTTTGAGTTTAAGTTATTTAAGATTTTAGTTGAATTCAGGTTAATTAAGAATTGATTGAATTAATTAATCAATTGAGAATTAATGAATTTAAGTTTCAATTAATTTGGATTAAATTAAATTTGAATTTGAATTTAATTTAAGTTTGAATTTGAATTTAATTTAAATTTAAATTTGAATTTAATTTAACTTTGAATTTAATTTAAATTTAAAATTGAATTTCGAATTTGATTTATTTAATATTTAATTAATTAGTTAGAATTATTTTGAATTATTTAATATTTAATTAATTAATTTGAATTATTTTGAATTATTTAATATTTAATTAATTAATTTGAATTATTTTGAATTATTTAATATTTAATTAATTAATTTGAATTATTTTGAATTATTTAATATTTAATTAATTAATTCGAATTATTAAGAATTATTTAATTCGAATTTGAATTATTAAGAATTATTTAATATTTAATTAATTACTTTGAATTATTAAGAATTATTTAATTCGAATTTGAATTATTAAGAATTATTTAATATTTAATTAATTAGTTTGAATTATTAAGAATTATTTAATTCGAATTTGAATTATTAAGAATTAATTAAATCGAATTTGAATTATTAAGAATTAATTAATTCGAATTTAAATTATTAAGAATTAATTAATTCGAACTTAATTAAGACTTAGTTTAAATTTAATTAGTATTTAATTAAGATTTAATTTGAATTTAATTAGGATTTAATTAAGATTTAATTTGAATTTACTTAGGATTTAATTCCAATAATCAAGATTTAATTCGAATGTTTAAGATTTAATTAATTTGAATTTAAGATTATAATGATTAATTAATAATTGTGGGTTTAAATTCATCATTTTCATTATTTCAAAAATTTCTTCTTGATCTTTATCTTTCTTTTCAAGTTTTTCTAATAATTTAGATTTATTTGAATTTTTGTAATTTTTATTGATTATGACTTTTATCTTAGATAGTTCCATATCCTCTTTAAGATTTGATTTTTCAATATTATCCTTACAGTAGGTGGAGTAAATTGGGCCACTAGTTAAAATTTTATAATAATATTCAATATTATCTATGATTAAGTTATTATCTAGGAGATTTTTATTTTCAGAATCCTCAGAGTTATCCTCAGATATATCTTCAATATTTTCCAGACATTCAGAATTAATCTCTAGATTATCCTTAGAATTAATTTCTGGATTATCTTTAAGATTTTTAGAAATAATTTCTTGATTATCCTTAAGATTTTCAGATTCAAATTCAGATTTGTACAACGGATTTTCAAATTTGAATTTGTAATTATCTAAAGAATTTTCAGATTTAGAATTATCCTTAAGATTTTTGAATTCAGATTTATCCTTAGGATTTTCAAATTTGAATTCGAATTCGGGATTAATTTCAAATTTAGAACTAGAATTAATTGTATCATTATCTGTAGAATTATCAGAGTTTATTTTAGATTTAATATCAGAATTAATTTTGGTAATTATTGAATTGGTATTAATAATTAAATGGTTAATTTTGGATATTTTAATCATATCCGTATTTTCTAATTTTTCATGCAAAATATTTAATCTACTATGCAGTAAATTTAATTTATCAGAAAAATTAACTGAATTATCTAAAGATAGTGCAGGAAATTGTAAAACTTTTGGAACGTAAATCTTACGTACCTTCGCCGGACACTTATTTTTGTAATGTCCGTATTTCGTGCATTTGAAGCATTGTACGTGACTTTTGTCCCTCCGATTTCCTGGCGCTGGTGCCTCCTTCGCCACCGGTGATGTAGACCGAATCTTACGAGTAGGGCACTGATTTTTATAGTGCCCTCTCTCCCTGCACGTGAGACAGATAATATGGAATTTAAAAATGGACATTTTAAAATTAAAAGTACCTGATTCACCCCTGGGCTCCCCCTCAACTCCTGGCGTCGTTGCTCCGTCGGCGGTTAGTCCGGTGAAGAGCGGCTCGGCTCTGATACCAATTGTAGGACCGGTGTCGTCGATAGAGGGGGGGTGAATATCGATCGTTCAAAATCTTTCGGAAATCTTCGTAAAGCTTTCGTTCGTTCTAGACTTAGAATATTAGTAGCGCAGCGGAAATGTAAAAACAGAAAAATAACTGTAATACAGAAGGACACGCAGGATTTATTTACTTAGTTCCCGACCCCCTGGGTCAGTACGTCCAAGGCCTATGTACTCGGCGTGAGTCCACTATTGGTCTCCTTTCCGAAATTTTTGGAGGCGGAGAAAACCCGTCTTACAGTTTGATTTACAAGCAAAAGGATAATTAAAATTAATTGCAGAATGTAAATCAAACCAAAACAACTTATGTCGAAGCGTCAGCCGATCTGGACCTCCGAAGTGCCACGCACTTCCTCCTGGAGCCTCCCGGTCGTAAAGCCTAGTCTTTAGCGCGTTGTCGTCGGTCGGAATGATCAGAATGGCTCTGGAATGTTGTGTTTGAAGCAGAGGGGTCGAAGCCCCTTATATAGGCCTCCTGGGGGCGCCCCGGACGCTGGGGGCGCCCCGGAAGACTCGGTCAACTCTTATCCTTGCGCCTACTTCGCAGCAGGTGATAAGTTCTTTGACCAGGGCGCCCCGAACATCCCGGGCGCCCTCTTGAGCGCTTATCCTGTGCTTCGGACTCGCAACAGCGAAAACAGGGTTGACCCGGGCGCCCCCAACACTGGGGGCGCCCTGGTGCATGGGGGCGCCCCCAACACTGGGGGCGCCCTGGTGCATGGGGGCGCCCTCAACACTGGGGGCGCCCCCAACACTAGGGCACCCTGCATTAAGACTGCAAGGCTCGTTCTTCTGCTTGCTTTGTCTCCGGTTCTTGTTACCTGCAAGATACACAAACACAAAGCATATATGCATATAATATTAAGCTTAAAGACTTGGTTCGGACTTCGAATTTGCACTAAATCCTAGGTCGAACTGGCACGAGTTCCTATCTCCGAGAACTCGCCCTTCACCTACTCCTTTCAGGAGACGGTTGCCACCCAGCCCTTCGGGTGGACTTTTGCTTAGCTTCCGATACCTCCGGACCTCGAGACGCCCAAACCCTGACCCGTCTCTACTCCTGTCCTTAGTCATCGCTCAGCTAAGTTGCTCAGTCCCTTGGACCAAGACTTCATTCCCTAGCAGTCCTTCGCCAGGTGCCTAGCAGCCCTTCGCTAGGTCTTCTATGCCTAGCATCCCTTCGCTAGGTGCCTAGCTGCCCTTCGCTAGGTCTTCTATGCCTAGCAGCCCTTCGCTAGGTGCCCAGTAGCCCTTCGCCAGGTCTTAGGGTTTCGATACCTAGCAGCCCTTCGCTAGGTGCCTAACAGCCCTTCGTTAGGTCTTGGGGTTACGATACCTAGCAACCCTTCCCTAGGTGCCTAACAGCCCTTCGTTAGGTCTTAGGGTTTCAATACCTAGCAGTCCTTCGCTAGGTCTTAAGGTTACGATACCTAGCAGCCCTTCGCTAGGTGCCTAGCAGCCCTTCACTAGGTCTTAGGGTTTCGATGCCTAGATTAACTAGGACTTTTCTTCAGCTTAGGTTACTTCTCTCTTACTCCCCTTTGTCTGTTCAATGTATCACTGACTTAAGTGTATTGTCAAACATTAAAACACTTAAAGAGGAATATTATTGATGCAACTTGCACCAACATATGGTTCTTTCCAAAGAAAGAAGAAACCCCAGATTATAATAAGTGACAATCTCCATAACAGAGGGGCAGTACTCAGTTAGGAAAGGAGCATCAATGGATCGACATGGTAATAGTTTGAAGGTCCTTGCTTGAAAGGCCTGTTCACAGGCCGCATTTGGGAACCTGGAGCTAGAAGAAGGCTGTGGCCTTCTGATAACCGATTTTGTCGTGTTACGGTTTCAAATACAATTTAAGTACCGAATTCCTCTAAACTAATGTAGCATAGAGTAACTCGAGTCGTCTCCCAACGAATGTAGTTAATGCATGATAATTCTCAGAATTGAATCTTATTGCTTTTGGATTTTGGATGATAACTAGGGTTTGGATTTGAGTTGCTAAGACTAATAAACGAAATGAATAGCAAAGCTAGTATGAAATCTAATCCTAATTAATGAAAGACAGTGCGAATAAAGAAATCTAAATTAACCAGACTACAATTGCAGTAAAGAAAGCACAACTTGTACTAAAACATTAACGAAACTAAACACAGAACAAACTACAACATTGATGAAGTTGAATCTAACCTAACTTAATTGCATTAAAATGAAAAGATATAACCTAAAGCAATAGGAAAGAAGACAACACAAAACAAGAGTTAAACTACTAGGAAACATAACAATTAAAACTAATTGATCTAAGAGGCAATTGACCAAACACTATATAGGCATGAATAAAAATGACAAAAGCAAGTGCCATTTGAATTGTGGAAATTCATCAAATACAAAAGTTCAATAATCAAACACAATCATTCAACATCAATTAAGAAGCTAATGGAAGGAACTGCCGAATGCTGTTGACTGCCGGAAATGGCTTGCTGTGATGGAGTTGCTGTAAGGGAATTCTGGAAGAAAGAAACTGAATTGCTGAAATTGGACCTCTGCTGTGAAGACATTGGAACTGAATTGAGCTGGAAACAACTGCTGGGAAGAACAACTGAAGAATTGCTGGAAATCTATGAAGAAGCTGACTACTGGATCTGATGCAGAAGAACTAAGCTGTGAAGAACTTGATCTTCTGGAAATTCTGTGAAAAAGAAAACCTGCCGAAAACTTGATTTGCTGGAAAGAAATTTGTAATGAAGAAACTTGATTTGCTGTGAAGAGCAAACTGCCGGAGGTGAAGAACCGCTGGAAGAAACTGCCGGATCTAATGAAACTGGATGAAAACGAAGCTGCGAAGAAATAAACTTGCTGAAATTAAAGAAATAGCTGCAATGGAAAACAAATGGAGGAACTGCTATGAAGAACAGGTCGTCGGTGGTGAGGTCGACTAGGGCTCGGAACCCCCAGAGCCCTAGCTGTGGTCGTCGGCTGTGGTGGTGGAAAGGAAGTCGCCGGCGGTGAAGGTGGATGTGGCTGGCTGCTCTCCGAACCCCGAAAGAGAAGCCTTTCCTCTCTTCTCTCCGAACCCCGAAAGAGAAGAGGTGGACGTGGATCACCGGCGTTGAAGGTGGTTGATCGAAGGTCGCCAGCTAGGGTTCGAACCCCGCAGCCCTAGCTGTGCAATCCTTGAGAAGAAAAGATGGTAGTGGAGCGGATGAAGTGAGTCGGGAACCCCCACGACTCGGTTGATCGGAGCTCCGGCCGACTAGGGTTCGGAACCCCCTTGCCCTAGCCTTGCGGCGACGATGAAGGAAGAAGGAGGAGAAGGATCGCCGCGATGCCCTGCGTGTGGAGTCGATCAAGAGGCTAGGTCGCGTGTTTCCCCTTTTCTTCCTCGCGAACCGGTCGAGTCGGATGTGCGTGAGCCAGAGGAAAGCGATCGGGCGCTCTTCCTCACTTGAGTTCGATCCAGGTTCAGCAATTGGCTCAGTCCAGCTTGGGTTCAGCAGCTGTGTTTGGGTTCAGCTCAGCAAATGGTTTCAGTTCAGCCTTAGCCCAGCTGTTGGTTCAGTCCAGTCTGGGTTTGAGTTCAGCCAGCCAGAGTCCTTTGGTTCGGTCCAGTCAAATTATGATTTAAGCAGCAGACGGCTGAGATCAATTTGACTTCATCCAACGGTCAGATCTCTTCAGATCTGGACCAAACTTCACAGGTCCCAATCAATGGTCCTGATCTACCTGTTCCCAGCTCGGATTAACCAGATCAGTGGCGGATGGTCCAGATCTTCCGTTTTCTTGAATGGATGGTCTAGAACATCTTGAGCTCGATCCAACGGTCAAATCTCTTCCGATCTGGCTGAAATTTTCAAATCTTGATCTACGGCCATGATTGATTCTAACTTAGATTCGGATCGACCAGAAATTGACCGATGGCTCAGATCTAGCCGTTCTCTGGAATGGACGGCTCCTATTAATCCGATGCTTGATCCCTTCGATCTGGATCTAATGCTGACTCAAGTCTGACCCAATTTTGATCTAGGTTCATGATCAATTGAAGCCTACAAAATAATATTCAAATTTAGTGCCAAAAATATCCCAAATATACAAAGATTAGAATTAAAAGCCAAAATGAAGGGAATACATGAAACCTAATACAAATGTAAACTTAAGCATATAAAATATGGATCAAACATGGATTTTAGAGCCTAAAATAATCAGCAAAATGATAGTTATCACCTTCTGGAAGGGGTAGAGGAGGGAGGAGCTTTCCCCCTCGAGCTGGCCTCAGCAGCTTCCTTGCCCTTGGATGACTTTCTAAAGGGTTTTGAATTGATCATGACACAGAATTCAAATTATTTGATAAGATCGATCAAACAAAACAAGGATTGATCATATAAGATGATACCCAATCAAAAGATAGATAGATTCGATCATAGACATAAGGTGAAAAAGGAAGGTCACGGTAGGCAAAACATGATCACGGTACACCAGCAAGAACAAGAACAAAAACCATGGTTAGCTTCATATCCATATAATCCATGAAGAGATTTGTAGAAAAACTGAAATCAAGACTTACTTAGGCGCCATGGGTGAGGTTGCGCAAGGGAGGAAGAAGCTAGTTCCTCAAGGTTGAGAGAGAATGAGGCCTGCGCAATAGAAACTCTTAGACGCAGAGAGCTTGGAATAAGTGGGGAGCTCGCAGGGAACAGGAAGACACCAGTAGGGATCTCCGCAAGAAATCGCACGCACGAAGTGGGAGAGACGCAGGAGAGTGCTCTTGCTCAAGCAAGGTCGCGCAGATGAGGAGTTTCGGCGCTAGGGTTCGGTGCTGAAAAGGGCTTTGCGAAATTAATCGATTGGTGGATCGGTCCACCAACCAGAATTTAATGCGTTTGAACGGATCACCGTTCGATCTGATCGCACTCAGACCGATCAGGCTATAGCCTGATCGGACTAAGCGTATCCTAATCGGTCGGGTGACCGATCAGACGCGCTTCTGATCGGTCGGGTGACCGATCAGGACACGAACAGTAGGGTCTGGAGGGAAACTGCTGGGCTCCCTGATCGGTCTATGGACCGATCACCATAGGGTGCCAGATCGGTCCAGGGACCGATCCAGGCTAGCTCAGTACACTTAGTCAAATTCCGGAAGATCACGGCTTGCCTCGCTGATCGGTCTGTGGACCGAACACCACAGGAAGAAGCCAGATCGGTCCAGGGACCGATCAGCCCTATGCCTGATCGGTCCGGTGACCGATCAGGGTTCCTGGTATTCCCTGATACGAACTGAAATGTTCAGTTTCAGAATTTCTGAAACTTTCCAACGACATCTGATGAACTTTATCGAACTTGGACATGATTTACTGACTAAAATTGATCCCTTAACAAGAATCAAAGGTCCTTATAGGTTCAACAATCACTTTGACCCATACAAATGGAGTCAAACTCAATCAACAATCAATCAAGCAAATTCAAACAAGTTTGAGTCAAATCCAATGTTCCAATCAAGTTGCCTTGATTGGAATGTCCAAGTATGATTATAGAGTCATATACACATATGTTATGCAATGGTTTTCCCCATACTTGGTCACCACCGTGATCATTATCTCGTCAACTTAACTTCTCAAGGGATGCATTGACATTGTGAGAAATTGAGTTGATCCTAACATCTCACCCCATGTCTAGCAAACAAAAACATTTTGGTAAACCTTATAGTTTGTGTGAGATGTTCCCAAGGTTACCCAATTGATTCCCAACAATTTCGAGATAATCATGAAGGGTTTTGAATGCAATTTGAAAATCATGAAGTGCGACACATTCCCAATTCCCGTCTTAGGAAACTAAATTCATTTTCGGGAAGTGGTTTAGTAAAAATGTCAGCTAGGTTTGACTTGGACTCTACATGAGAGAGTATGATGTTCCCCCTAGCTACATGATCCCTAATGAAGTGGTGTCTTACTTCAATATGTTTTGTCCTAGAATGATGGACTGGATTCTTGGTTAAGTTAATTGTGCTAATGTTATCACATAACACTTGCACACCCTTGTAACTCAATCCATAGTCCTCTAGAGTATGTATCATCCACAACAATTGCGATACACTCTCTCCCATGGCGACATATTCTGCCTCGGTAGTGGAAAGAGCAACACAATGTTGCTTCCGACTCGACCAACTTACTAAGGACGAACCTAAGAATTGGCAGCCCCCACTAGTGCTTTTCCGGTCCAACTTACATCCAGCGTAGTCGGAATCCGTATAGCCAATCAAATCAAAAGATTCGGTACGGGGATACCAAAGACCTACACCAATTGTGCCCTTGAGATATCTCAAAATTCGCTTAACAGCAATTAAATGAGAATCCTTGGCACAAACTTGATACTTAGCGCACATACCTACAGCAAATAGTATATCTGGTCGACTGGCTGTGAGGTATAGCAGACTACCTATCATGCTTCGATATTGAGTTAGATCAACAGGTTTACCACTCTCATCATTGTCTAATCTTGTGTTTGTAGCCATGGGAGTGGTTACCTCTTTCGAATCACTCATATTGAATTTTCGAAGCATTTCCTGTGTATACTTTGATTGGTGCACATGGATACCATCGTGAGTTTGCTTGATTTCAAGTCCAAGGAAGAAAGTCAACTCTCCCACTAGACTCATTTCAAACTCACTCTCCATGTGTCCAATGAACTCATTTAAATAGCCTTTATTGTTTGAGCCACAGATTATGTCATCGACATATACTTGGGCTACAAATATATTGTCACCATCTCTTCGTAGAAATAGTGTAGGGTCTATTTGGCCTCTAACGAAGCCCTTCTCAACTAGGAATGTCGACAACCGCTTATACCAAGCCCGGGGTGCTTGTTTAAGGCCATAGAGTGCCTTTTTGAGCTTGAACACGTGGTTTGGAAATTCGGTACTCTCAAACCCCGGAGGTTGTTCAACATAGACCTCTTCTTTATCAAACCATTTAGAAAGGCTGATTTGACGTCCATTTGATATAATTTGAAATCACGATGTGCTGCAAATGCTAGCATCAATCGGATGGACTCTAATCGTGCCACGGGAGCATAAGTCTCATCATAATCAAGGCCTTCAACTTGACTGTAGCCCTTAGCTACCAAGCGTGCCTTGTTTCTAATGATTTCTCCTTTATGGTTCAATTTGTTCTTGAAGACCCATTTGGTTCCAATAATGGAGGTCTTCTTGGGTCTAGGGACTAAGTCTCAAACTTGACTCCTCTCGAATTGACCTAGTTCATCTTGCATTGCAATGATCCAATCGGGATCATTTAACGCTTCATCAATTTTTCTAGGTTCAATTTCGAAAATTAGAGCAACTTCATTAGCCTCATTCCGGAAGAATGATCTAGTTCTAACCCCTTGATGGATGTCTCCAACAATTTGGTCTTGGGGATGACTAGAGGCTAATCTAGTTTGCCTTGGAGTTGGTGGTGCTTCTTGAACAGGTTCACTAGACACAAGTTCAGCCTCAGGATCCGGCTGATCAGTGGGTTGTCTAAGTTCACTGTCATCAGACTCATCACCATCAACAACACTTGGAGTTTCATTCAAACTTAGTCTCCTAAATTCGAGTTGAACTCCTCCTACATTTTCTGATTAGTCACTTGATTTTGGAACTTCTTCAAAGACCACATCAGCAGACTCTTCAACTAATCTAGACTTCTTGTTGTAGACTCGGTAGGCTTTGCTAACGAGGGAGTACCCGACTAGTATCCCTTCATCAGCCTTTGCCGTGAACTTTCCAAGGTGATCCTTGATGTTTAGGATGAACACCTTACAACCAAACACCCTAAGATGTTTAACCGTAGGTGGTTTCCCAAACCAAAGTTCATGGGTAGTCTTTCCTAAAAACCTATGAATCAGGACTCTGTTTTGCACATAGCAAGCTGTATTTACAGCTTCGGCCCATAAGTAACTCGGGAGTGAGTACTCATTGAGCATGCTTCGTGCAGCCTCTTGAAGTACACGGTTCTTCCTCTCTACAACACCATTTTGTTGTGGTGTTCTAGGAGTAGAGAACTCATGTCTATAACCCTTATCTTGACAAAATTCTAAAAACCTTTAATTTTGAAATTCACCTCCATGATCACTTCTAATTGTCTTAATTGTTAATGATTTCTCATTTTCAACTCTTCTACAAAAAGAAATGAAAATATCTAAGGTTTGGTCCTTATATTTCAAAAAGTAGGTTCATGTATATCTAGTGAAATCATCAATAATCACAAAGCAATATCTACTTCCATTCAATGATATGATGGTACTACAATCAAATAGATTCATGTGAAGTAAATCTAATGCATTGGAAGTACTTACAGTGCTTTTACCTTTATGTGCAGATTTTGTTTGCTTACCCATTTGACATGCATCACATAATTTGTCTTTTTCATACTTGATGCTTGGTAAGCCTCGGACTAGTCCCTTGGTGGCCAACTTCCGGATGTTCTTCATGTTCACATGTGCTAACCTCCGGTGCCAAAGGGTGGACTCTTCTTCTTTTGACATGAGACACTTAGCAAAAGCATTAGTAGCACTTTTAAATGATATTGATAAATATTGTCTACTCTTGCTCCTACTAGTACCGTGTCCAAGGTGTCATTTTGTCTAACTAGACATTGACTTGGTTGGAAGTCAATTGTGTAACCCGTGTCACACAATTTACTGACACTTAGGAGATTAAATTTCATCCCCTTGACTAGAAGGACATTTGAGATTCTAAGACATTCGGATATTTGAATGTCTCCTATTCCTATGACCTTAAGACTACCATTGTTACCAAATGATACATTACCTCTACTTTTCTTGTGAAGTGTGGTAAACAATGATCTATCCCCGGTCATGTGTTTGGAGCATCCACTATCAACGAACCAAGTTGATAGGTGCTCCCCCTCAATCATAACCTACATAATTCGAAAAATAGAAGTTTTAGGTACCCAAACCTTAGGACCTAAAGCATCAACTAAACATGACTTAGGCATCCATGCCTTGACAACTTTCTTTTGAGTTTTGGGTGTCCTAGATTGTCTCATGTCAGTCCTAGACATGAGAGACACAAATGAGGGTTCTTTAGGGCGGTAACCAATACCGGCCCTATTGTAGACTGCCCTTTGGGCATTTAGGATCATATCTAGGGTCTTAGAGCTATTTGAGAATTTCCCAAGAATATTCTTGAGCTTCTCAACTTCACTCTTCAACGATTGGTTTTCCTCTACTAACAAGTTATCATGCAAATCACTGATTTCCTCAACCTTAGAGGACTTCAAGCTTACAATCTCATGTTTTAACGATTTAATTTCATCTTCTAGTAATTCAACATGCAAATCATCAATGTTATCGTCTCTAGATGCCTTCAATTGATCAATTTCTAATTGCAATGCTTTAACTTTGTTTTTGGATTTCTTAAGCATACTAGTTAAACATGCAATTGCTCTATAACACTTTTCAAGCTTGGGAGAAGTTACCTCTTCATCATCCGAAGATGATGAAGCCGTGTTTGCGGAGCTTGAAGATTCATCACTGCTCTCCTCTCCAAGAGCCATGAGAGCCACTTGCCTTGTGCTCTTCTCCTCCTTTTCATCATCGGATGAGCTAGAGGATGACTCATCCCAAGAAGCCTTCAAAGCTTTCTTCTTCTTCTTGAATTTTTCTTCTTTTCTTTTGGATTTCTCCTCCCTCTTCTTAAGCTTCGGACATTCATTCTTGAAATGCCCTTTTCTACCACACTCAAAACAAGATGCATTATTCTTATCAAGTTTGGATTCACTAGTGTTACCTCTACTTTTGAAACGTCGATCCCTTCGCATCATCCTCCTCACAAAGTTTGCCATCTCAGATGAAGAGGAGCCACTGCCATCTTCCTCAGAATTGGACTCGGATTCGGAAGAGGATGAAGATGATGAGACCTCCTTCTCCTTCTTCTTCTCCTTCTTCTTCTTGTTGGTCCGGTCCCCTGCAACTAAGGCAATCCCCTTCTCCTTGGGGCCTTTGTTAGCCATTTCATGCAACTCCATCTCACAAAATAAATCATCTAATTTTACAATAGATAAATCCTTGGATACTTTGTAGGCATCCACCATAGATGACCACAAAGCGTTCCTTGGAAATGCTTTCAAAACATACCTCACAAGGTCGCGATTCTCGACCTTTTCATCAATTGAATGTGTTGGATCGAGAGAACCGATAGAGGGGGGGTGAATATCGGAAATCGTTTTTCTTTCGGAAAGCTTAGAGCAAGTACGCAGCGGAAATTAGAAACACAGAGACACAGTCGATTTTACTTGGTTCGGAGCCTGTGTCGACTCCTACTCCAAGGCCCACGGTCGTTGACCGTTTACTTTGGGCAATTCTATATCAGGCGCAAATAGTTTACAGAGAATTATTATAGAATTTAGTACAGTAAACTTAAATAGCTCTTTTTACCGACGTCCGAGGAAGATCGACTTTTTCCGGAGCAGCAGGACGTCGTCGGCTCGAGTTGGAAGGATTCCGGGGCGAAGCGCGAGAGCAGAAGAGTGTAGAAGCGTTGTTTCGAAGTTGTTGTTGAAGGCTTGGGCGTTGGGTGCTATTTATAGCACCTCGGGGCGCCCTGGACGTCGGGGGCGCCCTGCCACGTGTCAAGCGATCCGCTTTTAGCTTGGTCAAACGTTATCCCATCCGAATAGGGATAAGTTTGACTCTGGGGGCGCCCTGGTCGCAGAGGGCGCCTTGGCTGACTTCTTCCGCGCAGAAATCTCGACTGTGGATAAAGATAAAGCTTCGCAGACTTGGGCGCGGGGCGCCCTGGCTGCTGAGGGCGCCCTGGCTGCTGAGGGCGCCCTGCCCAGTAAGCAACCGAAGCCTTTTTTTGCTTCATTTGTTTCTGGTTCACCTTGGGGGCGCCCTGGACACTCAGGGCGCCCTGCTCAGCTGTTGCCTCACTCCTTTGAGGCTCTCTGAGTTACAGACACACGTTCCTTTGGTCCTGCATCCAGGGCTAGTCCAAAACACAATAAAATAATTAATTATTAGTTTATACAGCCTTAGCTGTCTTGGTTCTGACTTTGGTCTCCAAAATGGAGCCCTAGGTCGAACCGACGCCTACTGTTCCCTCGACGGGGAACGCGTCCTCACCTACTCCTCTCGGGAGAATTTACCTGATGTCAACCGTTCCTTTGGTTGGACTTTTGCCTGACGGTCCTTTGTCAGGTCTTGGATGCCGAGCTGTCCTTTGCCCGGTGCCTAGCATTCCTTCGTTAGGGCTTTGTTTCCTAGCAGCCCTTCTCCAGTGCCTAGCAGTCCTTCGCTAGGGCTTTGTTTCCTGGCAGCCCTTCGCCAGTGCCTAGCAGTCCTTCGCTAGGGCTTTGTTTCCTGGCAGCCCTTCGCCAGGTGCCTAGCAGCCCTTCGCTAGGACTTGGTCAGCCCTTCGCCAGGTTCCTAGCAGCCCTTCGCTAGGACTTTGTTTCCTGGCAGCCCTTCGCCAGGTGCCTAGCAGCCCTTCGCTAGGACTTTTTCTGCACACTTAGTGAACATTGTTAGATCACAAATAAACTTAACTTTGAATCATTTGCCAATATCAAAACAAGGTTCGATATGGTGCTTCCTGCACCAACAGAATGAAGCCCATTGAGGACTTCCTTGAAACGACTATGAAGCTCACTTACCGATTCATTCTCCTTCATGGAGAGATTTTGAAGTTGGTTGAGAAACAAATTCCTCTTTGCGATTCTAGAGTCCCGGGTGCCTTCGTGAAGCTCAATGAGTTTGTTCCACAGGTCCTTGGCACTTGTGAAAGGACCAACTTTGATGAGTTGATCTTTGTTCATGCCACATTGTAGAGTAACAACAGCCTTCGCGTCGGCTTCACTCTTTCTTGTTTGTTCGGCAGTCCACCGTGAAGACTCGAGTTCTTTGCCTTCGTCATCCTTAGGAGGAATGAATCCCTCCTTCACCGCGAACCAAGTATGGATATCCATCTTCAAATAGTATTCCATCTTTGATCTCCAATACTGAAAGTCGGCGCCATCAAAGAATGGAGGTCGGGTGGTGGAGAAGTCTTCTCTCAAAGTCATCTTGTTGATAACTCTTGAATGTTAAGCCGTAAACAGAGCCCCAAGCTCTGATACCACTTGTTGGTGACGAGATGGCTAGAAAGGGGGGGTGAATATAGCCAATCACTTTTTCTTCGAGAAGTTAGCAAGTTTCTGCACTCGAAGTTGTTAGTAGCACAGCGGAAGTATGGAAAACAGAATGTGCAGAAACTAAAACAGAAAACTAACTACCAAGATTAGCAAGATCGATAACAAGGAGATTTTACAAGGTTCGGGGATAACTTGCCCCTACTCCTTGGCGTGCCCTTAAGGTGGGCGATCCCTTGATCGTCGGCAGATCAAGCCCCGGGTAACACCGGATAAATCAGCAACCTCCTTCTCGGTGGAGAAACCTCTCCACAGTGTGTTTCAAACAAGGATATAGTTTAAGCACAAAGAAACAACAAGAAGGATCTTACTCAAACACTTAGCAAGGACAAAAACACAGCAAGCTTCCCTGAGCTCCACCCAGTGGCGATCTCACGCAAGAACCCTTCTTCGTGTCTTCCCACTGTCGGACTCCAAGCTTCTTGTTTTCTCCTTCAAGCGCTCAAGTAATGGATGATTGCTTTTCGATCGCTTGCTCAGAATGATGGAAACTTCAAGAACACAGCAAGCTTGATGTGGAGAACTCAAGGCACAGGAACTCAAGAACACAAGCTGTAAGCTTTCGAATGCTTCTCTGCTTCCACCAAGCTGTCTCCCGTTCCTTTTTGTTTCTCCATCAAGCATCAAGTGACCTCATCTCCAGCAGCCTCCAGCTGCCTCATTGCCAACGCCAGCTACACTGAACCCTTACTGAACTTCCTGAGCTCCCTCAGCCAAGCTTCAGTCAGCGGCTTCAATCCTGCAGCTCCAGCCGTTGCAACCTGAGTGGAGAAATTGACAAACTTGCTCCAAGGAAAGCCCCCTTTGACTTCTCCTTGAGTGTTTGAATCCTCCCCTATCACCTGCAGCTTAGTCAGAATATTAGAGCAGTATATCACACAGTAAATCAAGTATCAGAGGCAACCATCAGCGAATCGGATACGGTCAGACGCGATCAGAGCGTTTGACAGTGCAATTTGAATTAAAGTGATCGGTCACCCGACCGATCAGAGCGACTCCTGATCGGTCACCAGACCGATCAGGCTAGGTCCAGACCGATCAGGCTCCATCCTGATCGGTCCCCAACGCTCAATCAAAAATCGCGATTTCTTTGTGACCTCTCCTGGATCGATCACCGGACCGATCCCAGGTTGTGGATCGATCACCCGAACGATCCACCCCTTTCTTGGGCGATTTCTGAGCTTCGCAGTCCAGACCGATCAGGCAGCCTCCTGATTGGTCACCAGACCGATCAGATCATGACCAGACCGATCAGGCTAGAACCTGATCGATCATAGTGAGGAACCTGCGATGCTGGATCGTTCTCCGGAACGATCTGTACAGTGATCCTGATCGGTCACCAGACCGATCAGGTTTAGATCAGCAAGGGAACTCAACCTCAACTGTTCGCTCCCTGATCGGTCACCCGACCGATCAGGAGCCAAGCAGTAGGTGAAACACACACTCCCTGATCGGCACCGGATCGATCAGGAGCAGTACAGTAGGTTCCCAACCTCACTGTGTGCTCCCTGATCGGTCACCAGACCGATCAGTCGTTGCTGGATCGGTCACCAGACCGATCCATGAAGGAGCAGCGTGCCAGAATCCCTGACTGATCACCAGACCGATCCAGGGACGTAAACTTAGCCCTCCAAGCTAAGTTCTCTTCCACCTTAGCCCTCCAAGCCAAGGATTTTTCATCTAACTCTCCAAGTTGGGAATTTGCACCTAACCCTTCAAGTTAGGACTTTTCACCTAGCCCTCCAAGCTAGGACTTTTCACCTAGCCCTCCAAGCTAGGACTTTTCACCCAACCCTTCCGAGTTAGAACTTCATACAACCTAGCCCTCCAAGCTAGGCACCTGACCCTACAAGCTAGGACTTGTTAGTGATATGAGAGAAGTGTCCTAAGGCAATCGCCTTATGATGTAAACATTTATTTTAATAAATGATAATTCACTATTTGAGTATACATGTTTTGTGTATTTGATTGGGATCTTGAACTCATCTACTGAATGTCCGCAATACAACTCACAGCATAAGAGAATTTGTGATGGGATCACAACTAGTGATTATCTCTAATGTGCAATTGTGAAGTATTGAAATTATCCCTAGTCGATGAATTGATAAAAACGGACACTATCAATTCTGTTGAGACTAGCATGGGTTATTCTCTAATCAGCTGATTCTCACTGGCTGGTAACATTGGGATGTCCGGAGATAAACATGGATGCTAGTTAAGGGAACTAGTTCATTGGAGTGACTAGCTGTAAGACTTCATATGGGAATCTACATGTAGATATGCCAATGAAGATCTTACTGCGGCTTAAGTGCGATGTTCCTTTGACTTGCGGTGTTCAAGTCATCTTGGTCATGGAGACTTATACTTTGACATCTTAAGCAAGCATCTCCAAGGAGGTGTGGACCCAGGATAATTGGGTATAAGCCGAAGTGCCCGAAGATGTTTGAACAGCCTACAAAGGATTCACCACTCCTTGCGAGGAGATGTATACCCAGGCCTATCGTCGGATTGTTACTCAAAGCCTCTGGCCAGAGCATATCATGTTAAGAGTGCGAGTCTCTTAAATACATGAGAGTAATTAGAAATCCAAAGGACGAGGAAGACACTACTTGGGCTAGGTGTGACGTAGTCAGCCTAGTGGGGACTGACACCATAGACCGTGTCCTGAACCAAGTGGGTATAAGGTGGTGAAGGGAATGAGGCATGATTCATTAGAGCTGCTGAAGGGTTTCAGAATAATTCTTCTGGGGTCAAACCGTTGATCTTTCGATTAATTGGGGATCATGATGTACTACTAGGTGCACTCATGATCGTTCTATAATTAATGGGTTAATTATAGACGGCCAACATAAATCGAAAGCCTATTTAGTCACACGCAATACGAGTAATCCGAGGGATTTAAAACGAGTTGAAAATTGGATTTTCCGATCAGAGAAACGAGTCGAATCTGAGTTAATCAGAGGCGCAATGGAAGCTAAAATGGCTAAGTCTTTTGAAGGCTTTTTAGGTGAATTAAATGAGTTTAATTCGCGACCGATTCGGGTTGGTTTGGCCGGCCAAAGGAGGTGCTAACCCTCTTGTGGTGGCCGGCCATTAAAGGAGATTAACCAATTTAATTGGTTTAATTAATAAAATAAATCTAGCGCGGTTTATTTTATAAATTATGGATAAATAAATTTGTATAAAGAAAATTTATATAAATAAATTTGTAGAAATTTATTCTTTTTATGGAAGTTAAATAATCCATGAATTGGTTTATTTTAATTTTATAAAATCAATTATGAATTGATTTTATCATAATAAGAAAGTTTATAAATTTCTTATAAAATTTATTCCATAATTTAAAGAGAGAAAAGAATAAGTTTTATTATAAATTGGTTATAATAAAGACTTGGTTTAAACGGAATAATTAGTTAAGAAAATTTATAGGATAAATTTCTTATAACTAATTCCGTTTAGAGAGAGACTTAGCAAAGAGTTGCTACTATATAAAGGAACAAAGGCTAGCCCTTTAGATCAATCAATTAATCAAGAGATTAATTAGAGCTCTCCCTCTCTCTCTTTTATTCTCTCTCTCCTCATTTCTTCTCCTTCACATTAGGGCCGGCGCCCCATCCTTGTGGATTAGGGCCGGCGCACACAACCATCATCCAAGGAGTTGGCGTGAGCTTTCAAGGAGAAGGAGAACCCGAACACGAAGAAGAAGAAGCGGATAGCGACTCCTCTCTTCTCGGAATTCGATTCCGTTACTTCGTTGGTTAGTTTTCCTAATTTTTCTCTTGTCTTCTAGTTGTGCCTTCTGAGAATCTAGTAGTTCTCGTCGGCACAAAACTCGTGACTTTGTGAAGTCATCCCGAAGAGAACTCGGCGTGGACGCGAATAGAGGCGGAGCTTCCAAGGGACGCTACGGTTGGATCTCGTCCCTTACTTCGAGTTACGAGAGGTACTTAGTAAATTTGTTTACTATTCCGTAATGTTTTATTTTATGATTATGTCAACACACCATAAGATTGCATGCTAGATACGAAGTTAAATAATTTAGGAAATTATTTTATGCAAACTCTTCCGCTGCACGTAAAAATTTTAAATTTTACCAACTCGTATCCTTGTCGACATGCACCCGGTCCCAACAGTGGTATCAGAGCCGGTTAGTGTTCGACTTAATCATATAATGTTTTGTGGAAAACTTTGTCATGATCTCAATTTCGGAAAATTTTCCAATTATGGAAACTTTAAATTATAATAATTTTAGAATTAGGAATTTCAAAGTTTGGAAATCCTCATGAAATTTCGCAAACGTTTGAAATTTCTAGTTTCTAAATTTTTATAATAATTGTGAAAATTCCCATTTTGGAAACTTTCTAATTTGGAAATTTTCTATTTTAGAAATTTTCCAATTTGGAAATATGTAAGTTTCTTTGTACCAAAAACTTACAATTATCTGAAACCTATTTTTGAAATCTCGCAATTTTGGGCACTTTCTTTTAGAAAGTCTAGACAAATTCATGGAAGTTAATTGACAATTAATTTGAATGGTTTTTAAATTGACAACAAAATTCTTTATTTTGGATTGAGCCTCGGGGAGCCGTCCAATTTAAAGTTGTGTTGTAATTTAATTTCCCAATTTTAATTGAAATTGTCATGTTTGATTGGATTGAGCCTCGGGGAGCCGTCCAATTGGATTTACAACACTTTACTTTTCTTTGGGTATCTGAGCCTCGGGGAGCCACCCTTAGAAAACGATTTGTTGTAATTAATCAAATCCTATAAAATATGTTTAAGAGGTGATGCTCTTACATATTGTTGTCTCCAAAATTAATTAGGAAAATGGTTTCCTATAGAGTTTTCTTAAATGAATTTTCATGAAAATAATATGTGTTGAATTAAGGGAATTGTCTCTTAATTTAATAAGTTTTGATTTAGAGAAATCAAAGTCTTGAACATATTATTTCCGAAATTAATTATGACAATTTAGGAAATTGTTTCCCAAAACAATTCCTTTAATAAAGTATGAAATTAGAATTAAGGAAATCCGGTTCCTAATTCAATTCATGGACTTGATAAATTAAGTCACATACATACTTTATAAGGAAATCGTTAGTCATGACATATGTCATTGAATGTGCTTAAAAGGAAAAATGAGACCAAAACCCCTTACAAAATATTAAGGCCAACACTTCCATTAATATGGTTAGAATCGGAGTTTTGTTTCTCGTTTGGGTTGATGGACACATCCATGCCCAACTTGAACCTTAACATGTTCAAACCATGGAATTAGTTTATGAATAATATAGTTGGAGTCAGAGGTCAATCCTTAGTTTTGGTTGTTGGACACATCCAAGCCTGACTAAAACGGTTGAATGAGCTCCAACATGTTAAAACTATTTCTTGATTAATGGGTCAGCCTTAAGCTTGGAGCATCGATTTGTTGTGCCACAGCCAAGGTCGATGTAAAGAGAGGTGCAGTTGGGTGCTATGTATATGATGCATACTTGTTAATGAGTTAACAACCCGATGATTTATGCAAACATTCAATTAGTTGATAGCATAAGTGATAGTTACATATATGTGATATGTAATCGGTATAATTACCTACCTTCATAGCTAAGGAAAACTTGATGGCCAAGCCATGGTGATTCTTATCTATGGTTGGATATCAACCTATTTGGAGATGTTCCTACGATCTCCCGAATTGATAATAAGGGTTATTCAATTTGAAAAATAAATAGGATTTTATTTATGTATGTTGATACATTCTTTAATATCTTCTCACATAATCTCAATTTGTATTTCTAGGATAATCACTCGATCATGTCTTCTCTGAACTTGCGTTCCATTTTGGACACAAATAAACTGACTGGGCCAACTACATGGACTGGCTTCGAAACCTGAGGATAGTCCTCAAGGCAGAGAAGCTTGCTTATGTCCTTGAAGAACAACTTCCCACCATCCTCCAGAAAATGCAACCTCAGACCATTGTGGCCTATCAGAAACATGTGACCGATTCTGAACTTGCGAGTTGCATCATGCTAGCCTCTATGGTACCTGAGTTGCAAAAGCAACATGAGCATATGGATGCTAATACCATCATCTTCCATCTTCATGAGTTGTTTGAAGAAGGCGAAAAGAAAAGGTAGTGC
>JAGFNQ010005245.1:222645-350773 GCA_024364735.1 Boesenbergia rotunda
CCTGATCGGTCGGATGACCGATCAGACGCGCTCCTGATCGGTCGGGTGACCGATCAGGATACGAACAGTAGGGTCCGGAGAGAAACCTCTGAGCTCCCTGATCGGTCTGTGGACCGATCCCCATAGGGTGCCAGATCGGTCCGGGGACCGATCCAGGCTGGCTCAGAATCCTTGGTCAAAAGATTCGGAGAGTCACTGCTGCCTCTCTGATCGGTCTGTGGACCGATCACCAGGAAGGGCCAGATCGATCCAGAGACCGATCAGCCTATCCTGATCGGTCCGGTGACCGATCAGGGTTCCTGATACACCCTGATACGAACTGAAATGTTCAGTTTCAGAATTTCTGAAACTTTCCAACGAGATCTGATGAAGTTTATCGAACTTGGACATGATCTCATGACTAAATTGATCCCTGAACAAGAATCAAAGTCCTTATAGGTTCAACAATCACTTTGATCCATCTAAATGGAGTCAAACTCAATCAACAAACATCAAGCAATTACTATTAAGTTTGAACAAATCCAATGTTCCAATCAAGTTTCCTTGATTGGAATGTCCAAGTATGATTAAGGAGCCATATACACATATGTTATGCAATGGTTTTCCCCATACTTGGTCACCACCGTGATTATTATCTCGTCAACTTAATTTCTCAAGGGATGCAATGACATTTTGAGAAATTTAATTGATCCTAACATCTCACCCCATATCTAGCAAACAAAAATATTTTGTTAAACCTTATAGTATGTGTGAGATGTCCCCAAAGTTACCCAATTGTTCCCCAACAATTTGAAATAATCATGAAGGGTTTTGAATGCAATTTGAAAATCATGAAGCGCGACACATTCCCAATTCCCGTCTTAGGAAACTAAATTCATTTTCGGGAAGTGGTTTAGTGAAAATGTCAGCTAGGTTTGACTTGGACTCTACATGAGAGAGTATGATGTTCCCCCTAGCTACATGATCCCTAATGAAGTGGTGTCTTACTTCAATATGTTTGGTCCTAGAATGATGGACTGGATTCTTAGTTAAGTTAATTGTGCTTATGTTATCACATAACACTTGCACACCCTTGTAACTCAATCCATAGTCCTCTAAAGTCTGTATCATCCACAACAATTGTGATACACTCTCTCCCATGGCGATATATTCTGCCTCGGTCGTGGAGAGAGCAACACAATGTTGCTTCCGACTTGACCAACTTACTAAGGAAGAACCTAAGAATTGGCAACCCCCACTTGTGCTTTTCCGGTCCAACTTACATCCAGCGTAGTCGGAATCCGTATAGCCAATCAAATCAAAAGATTCGGTACGGGGATACCAAAGACCTACACCAATTATACCCTTGAGGTATCTCAAGATTCGCTTAACAGCAATTAAATGAGATTCCTTGACACAAACTTGATACCTAGCACACATGCCCACAGCAAATAGGATATCCGGTCGACTAGCTGTGACGTATAGCAAACTACCTATCATGCTTCGATATTGAGTTAGATCAACGGGTTTACCACTCTCATCATTATCTAATCTTGTGTTTGTGGCCATGGGAGTGGTTACCTCTTTTGAATCACTCGTATTGAATTTTCGAAGCATTTCTTGTGTATACTTTGATTGGTGCACATGGATACCATCTCGGGTTTGCTTGATTTCAAGTCTAAGGAAGAAAGTCAACTCTCCCACTAGACTCATTTCAAACTCACTCTCCATGTGTCCAATGAACTCATTTAAATAGCCCTTATTGTTTGAGCCACAAATTATGTCATCGACATATACTTGAGCTACAAATATATTGTCACTATCTCTTCATAGAAATAGTGTAGGGTCTATTTGACCTCTAACGAAGCCCTTTTCAATCAAGAATGTCGACAACCGCTCATACCAAGCCCGGGGTGCTTGTTTAAGGCCATAAAGTGCCTTTTTGAGCTTGAACACGTGGTTTGGAAATTCGATACTCTCAAACCCCGGAGGTTGTTCGACATAGACCTCTTCTTTAATCAAACCATTTAGAAAGGCCGATTTGAAGTCCATTTGAACTAATTTGAAGCCACGATGTGCTGCAAATGCAAGCATCAATCGGATGGACTCTAATCGTGCCACAGGAGCATAGGTCTCATCATAATCAAGGCCTTCAACTTGACTGTAGCCCTTGGCTACCAAGCGTGCCTTGTTTCTAATGATTTCTCCCTTATGGTTCAGTTTATTCTTGAAGACCCATTTGGTTCCAATAATGGTGGTCTTCTTAGGTCTAGGGACTAAGTCCCAAACTTGACTCCTCTCAAATTGACCTAGTTCATCTTGCATTGCGATAATCCAATCGGGATCATTTAATGCTTCATCAATTTTTCTAGGTTCAACTTCGGAAATTAGAGCAACTTCATTAGCCTCATTCCGGAAGAATGATCTAGTTCTAACCCCTTGATGGATGTCTCCAACAATTTGGTCTTGGGGATGACTAGAGGCTAATCTAGTTTGCCTTGGTGTTGGTGGTGCTTCTAGAACGGGTTCACCAGACACAGGTTCAACCTCAGGATCCGGCTGATCAATGGGTTGTCTAGGTTCACCGTCATCAGACTCATTACCATCAACAACACTTGGAGTTTCATTCAAACTAAGTCTCCTTAGTTCGAGTTGAACTCCTTCTACATTTTCTGATTGGTCAATTAATTTTGGAACTTCCTCAAAGACCACATCAGAAGACTCTTCAACTAATCTAGACTTCTTGTTGTAGACTCGGTAGGCTTTGCTAACGAGGGAGTACCCGATTAGTATCCCTTCATCAGCCTTTGCCGTGAACTTTCCAAGGTGATCCTTGGTGTTTAGGATGAACACCTTACAGCCAAACACCCTAAGGTGTTTAACCGTAGGTGGTTTCCCAAACCAAAGTTCATGGGGAGTCTTTCCTAAAAACCTATGGATCAGGACTCGGTTTTGCACATAGCAAGCTGTATTTACAGCTTCGGCCCACAAGTAACTCGGGAGTGAGTACTCATTGAGCATGCTTCGTGCAGCCTCTTGAAGTACACGGTTCTTCCTCTCTACAATACCATTTTGTTGTGGTGTTCTAGGAGTAGAGAACTCATGTCTATAACATCTATCTTGACAAAATTCTAAAAACCTTTGGTTTTGAAATTCACCTCCATGATCACTTCTAGTTGTCTTAATGGTTAATGATTTTTCATTTTCAACTCTTCTAAAATAGAAATGAAAGTATCTAAGGTTTGGTCCTTATATTTCAAAAAGTAGGTCCATGTATATCTAGTGAAATCATCAATAATCACAAAGCAATACCTACTTCCATTCAATGATATGATAGTACTACAATCAAATAGATCCATGTGAAGTAAATCTAAAGCATTGGAAGTACTTACAGTGCTTTTACCTTTATGTGCAGATTTTATTTGCTTACCCATTTGACATGCATCACAAAGTCTATCTTTTTCATACTTGATGCTTGGTAAGCCTCGGACTAGTCCCTTGTTGGCCAACTTCCAGATGTTCTTCATGTTAACATGTGCTAGCCTCCGGTGCCAAAGGGTGGACTCTTCTTCTTTTGACATGAGACACTTAGCAAAAGCATTAGTAGCACTTTTAAATGAAACTTGATAAATATTGTCTACTCTTGCTCCTACTAGTACTGTGTCCAAGGTGTCATTTTGTCTAACTAGACATTGACTTGGTTGGAAGTCAATTGTGTAACCCATGTCACACAATTGACTGACACTTAGGAGATTAAATTTCATCCCCTTGACTAGAAGGACATTTGAGATTCTAAGACATTCGGATATTTGAATGTCTCCTATTCTTATGACCTTAAGGCTACCATTGTTACCAAATGATACATTACCTCTACTTTTCTTGTGAAGTATGGTAAACAGTTATCTATCCCCGGTCATGTGTTTGGAGCATCCACTATCAACGAACCAAGTTGATAGATGCTCCCCCTCAATCATAACCTACACAATTCGAAAAATAGAAGTTTTAGGTACCCAAACCTTGGGACCTAAAGCATCAACTAAACATGACTTAGGCACCCATGCCTTGATAACTTTCTTTTAAGTCTTGGGTATCCTAGATTGTCTCATGTCAGTCCTAGACATGAGAGACAAAAATGAGGGTTCTTTAGGATGGTAACTAATACCGGCCCTATTGTAAACCACTCTTTGGCCATTTAGGATCATATCTAGGGTCTTAGAGCTATTTGAGAATTTCCCAAGAATATTCTTGAGCTTCTCAACTTCACTCTTCAATGATTGGTTTTCCTCTACTAACAAGTTATCATGCAAATCACTTACTTCCCCAACCTTAGAGGATTTCAAATTTACGATCTCATGTTTCAAAGATTTAATTTCATCTTCTAGTAATTCAACATGCAAGTAATCAATGTTATCATCCCTAGATGCCTTCAATTGATCAATTTCTAATTGCAATGCTTTAACCTTATTTTTGGATTTCTTAAGCATACTAGTTAAACATGCAATTGCTCTATAATATTTTTCAAGCTCGGGAGAAGTTACCTCTTCATCATCCGGAAATGATGAAGCCGCGTTTGAGGAGCTTGAAGATTCGTCACTGCTCTCCTCTCCAAGAGCCATGAGAGCCACTTGCCTTGTACTCTTCTCCTCCTTCTCTTCATCGGATGAGCTAGAGGATGACTCATCCCAAGAGGCCTTCAAGGCTTTCTTCTTCTTCTTGAATTTCTCTTCTTTTCATTTGGATTTCTCCTTCTTCTTCTTAAGCTTTGGACATTCATTCTTGAAATGCCCTTTCCTACCACACTCAAAGCAAGATGCATTATTCTTATCAAGTTTGGATTCACTAGTGTTACCTCTACTCTTGAAGCGTCTATCCCTTTGCATCATTCTTCGCACAAAGTTTGCCATTTCGGATGAAGATGAGTCACTACCACCTTCTTCATAATAGGACTCGGATTCGGAAGAGGATGAAGATGAAGAGACCTCCTTCTCCTTCTTCTTCTCCTTCTTCTTCTTAGTGGCTCGGTCCCCTGCAACTAAGGCAATCTCCTTCTCCTTGGGGCCTTTATTAGCCATTTCATGCAATTCCATCTCACAAAATAAGTCATCTAACTTAACAATAGATAGATCCTTGGATACTTTGTAGGCATCCACCATGGATGACCACAAAGCATTCCTTGGAAATGCTTTCAAGACATACCTCACAAGGTCGCGGTTCTCGACCTTTTCATCAATTGAATGAAGTCCATTGAGGACTTCCTTGAACCGGCTATGGAGCTCACTTACCGACTCATTCTCCTTCATGGAGAGATTTTGGAGTTGATTGAGGAACAAGTCCCTCTTGGCAATTCTAGAGTCTCGGGTGCCCTCGTGAAGCTCGATGAGTTTGTTCCACAAGTCCTTCGCACTTGTGAAAGGACCAACTTTGATGAGTTGATCTTTGTTCATTCCACACTGTAGAGTGACAACCGCCTTCGCGTCGGCTTCACTCTTCCGCGTTTGTTCGGCAGTCCACCTCCATGACTCAAGTTCTTTTCCTTCATCATCTTTAGGAGGGGTGAATCCTTCCTTCACCGCGAACCAAATATGGATATCCATCTTCAAATAGTATTCCATCTTTGATCTCCAATATTGGAAGTCAGCGCCATCAAAGAATGGAGGTCGAGTGGTTGAGAAGCCTTCTCTCAAAGCCATCTTGTTGATAACTCTTGGATGTTAAGCCGTAAACAGAGCCCCAAGCTCTGATACCACTTGTTGGTGACGAGATGGCTAGAGGGGGGGGGTGAATATAGCCAACACTTTTTCTTTGAGAACTTAGCAAGTTTTCTGCACTTAACTTATCAGTAGCACAGCGGAAGAAACAAAGGAAAAACAAAGCAGTGCAGTAAACTAAAACAGAGATGAAAACTAACAACGACAGCTATCAAGAACGCTAACAAGAGGGTTTACAAGGTTCGGGGATAACTTGCCCCTACTCCTTGGCGTGCCCTTAAGGTGGGCGATCCCTTGATCGTCGGCAGATCAAGCCCCGGTGATCACCGGATATAAAGCAACCTCCTTCTGGGTGGAGAAACCTCTCCACAGCGTTTCAATCACAGATAAATGTTTAAGCTCAATGAAACAACAAGAAGGATCTTACTCAAGCACTCAGCAAGGACAAGAACACAGTAAGCTTCCCTGAGCTCCACCTAGTGGCGATCTCACGCAAGAACCCTTCTTCGTGTCTTCCCACTGTCGGACTCCAAGCTCCTTGTTCCCTCCTTCAAGGCTCAAGTAAAGGATGATTGCTTCTCGATCGCTTGCTCAGAATGATGGAAACTTCAGGAACACAGCAAGCTTGATGTGGAGAACTCAAAGCACAGGAACTCAAGAACACAAGCTGTAAACTTTCGAACACTTCACTGCTTCACAGAAGTTGTCTCCCGTTCCTTGTGTTTCTCCACTAAGCATCAAGTGACCTCATCTCCAGCAGCCTCCAGCTGCCTCACTGCCAACGCCAGCTACACTGAACCCTTACTGAACTTCCTGAGCTCCCTCAGCCAAGCTTCAGTCAGCGGCTTCAGTCCTGCAGCTCCAGCCATTGCAACCTGAGTTGAGAAATGGACAAACCTGCTCCAAGGAAAGCCCCCTTTGACTTCTCCTTGAGTGTTTGAATCCTCCCCTGTCACCTGCAGCTTAATCAGACTGTTAGAGCAGTATATCACACAGTGAATCAAATATCAGAGGTAAGTGGCAGCAAATATCAGATGTTCAGACGCGATTAGAGCGTCTGACAGTGCAATTTGAATTAAAGTGATCGGTCACCGGACCGATCAGAGAGCCTCCTGATCGGTCACCAGACCGATCAGGCTGGTTCCAGACCGATCAGGCTCCGTCCTGATCGATCCCCAACGCTCAATCAGAAATCGCGATTTCTTTGAGATTCTCCTGGACCGATCACCAGACCGATCCCAAGTCGTGGATCGTTCACCGGACCGATCCACCCTTATATCAAGCGATTTTTGAGTTTCGCAAGCTAAGCCTTCTGATCGGTCAACTGACCGATCAGAGTGTCACCTGATCGGTCAACAGTCCGATCAGGTTATCACCAGACCGATCAGGAACCGTCCTGATCGATCCTAGTGAGAAGCCCGCGAAGCTGGATCGTTCACCAGAACGATCTGCACAGTGATCCTGATCGGTCATCAGACCGATCAGGAGTAGTTCAGCAAGGGAACTCAACCTCACTGCTCACTCCCTGATCGGTCACCAGACCGATCAGGAGCCAGTCAATGGGTGAAACACATACTCTCTGATCGGTCACCAGATCGATCAGGAGCAGTACAGTAGGTTCCCAACCTCACTGTGTGCTCCCTGATCGGTCACCCGACCGATCAGTCATCGCTGGATCAGTCACCAGACCGATCCACGAAGGAGCAGCGTGCCAGAATCCCTGATCGATCACCAGACTGATCCAGGGACTCAAACTCAGCCCTCCAAGCTAAGTTTCCATCCACCTTAGCCCTCTAAGCTAAGGATTTTCCATTTAACTCTCCAAGTTGGGAATTTGCACCTAACCCTCCAAGTTAGGACTTTTCACCTAGCCCTCCAAGCTAGGTACCTGACCCTCCAAGCCAGGACTTTTTCACCTAATTCTCCAGGATGAGAATTTGCACCTAACCCTCCAAGTTAGGACTTTTCACCTAGCCCTCCAAGCTAGGACTTTTCACCCAACCCTTCCGAATTAGGACTTTTCCAACACTTAGCCCTCCAAGCTAGGATTTTTCACACCTAACCCTCCAGGTTAGAGTTTCTCCAACACCTAGCCCTTCAGGCTAGGATCCTCCATATCATGCCTAATCCTCGATCAGGACTTAATCATAATCATCATAATCATCAACCTAAACTAAAATCGTTGTCAACACCAAAACATCAATCAGGGTCAGACTGCATCAACACTAACCACTAGCAATGATTTTCTCGTGTCTTGCCACTTGACACATAACAATACATCTTGTAGCAATTATAACATATTTAGATTATCTTTTTTTATCTCTTATCTTTATTTCTTTATTTTTTTCTTTATATCTAATTATCTTTTTTTTCACATTTATATTTTATTTTAATTTCTATTATATTTATTTCTTATATTTTTAATCTATAAACTCTATTTATTTATTTATATTTCACACTTTCTTTATTTTTAATTATTTATGGATTTCTATATTTTATATTTATATTTTTTTATCTTTTTATATATTTGCTTTATCTTTATCTTTTTTATATTTATTATTTTATTATTTATTAATATTTTATATATTTTTTACTTATATTATTTATTTTAATTTATTCTTTATTCTTATGTTTATTTAAATCTCTATTTTTTTATATTTTACTATATTTAGTTTACTTTATCTTTTTTTTTAAAATTTTATATCTTCATATGTTGAAAAAACTAACAGGGCCAGATATACCAAAATTATTATATTTTATATATCTTTTTTTTTATTTTGTTTATATTTTTCTAAATTTTATATTTTCACGCTCAAAGAGGGTCTGAAGTAATATTTCAGACCCTCTTTGAGCCTGAAATGAATTCTAATCGATTTTTAATAATTTTTTCGATGTTATCTAATCTATCTTAATTTACATATATAAATTTTATTTTAATTTCTATTTTATATATTTCTAATATATACAATTCTACAAATCCTATTTCTTTTTTTATATATTTTTTATTTTATTTTATTTATATTTTTCGATAGTTTACATTTTCTATTTATATCCTTATTTGAAATATTTATAATCATTTTGAAAATAAATGATTTTGATTTTGAATATCAGAGGGTTTGACATTCTCGGATAGAAGTTTGATATTCTCGGATTGCAGGTCCACGTTGGATTTGATATTCTAGGATTTTAGGGCCAACATGACGTGATATTTATTCCATTTTAAAAATATTTTTTTAAATATATAATTATCATTTATTATTTATTTATTTATAAGATAATCTTTTAATTATTTCTTAATCTTTTCATAATCGTAGTAAAATATAATAAAAGGTTTAGGATGAGTCGAGATGTATAAGACAGGAAGAGATATATAGTATGAGAATAAATGAGAATATCTACATCCGAACCATAATTTATTATTTTAAAATCAAATTATGAAAAAGGTGGTTTAGAATTTTCGAAAAGTAAACTATGAAAAAGAGTTATTGGCGAGAGGGGTATAAAAGGAATGAATTGATTTTACATACGCCCTTTGGTAAAGAACAAACCATAGGACGTTTGTTTTTGATGAATATGAATTCTCACGTATATCTTTTGATAAAATGCCGAATTTAAATCCTCAATGGATTAGATAATTATATAAATATGATAAATTTATATTCTAATAATTATGAAATAATAATTATTTTAATGAACAGGTTAATTATATATTAGTATTTATTACAATGTAAATATTATGGAAGAGATAAGTCAATCCTATCAATTTAAGGTATAAGTTTAAAATCCGTATGTCAAAAAATTAAAATCAAATTATCAAAAAGTTAAAACTGAGACGGCTTTATAATTTTGAAGGGCTAATATTATTCAATTCTATAAAACAACATATATTGAATTCGAATGTCTAATAAAATTATATAATCATTTGTACAAATATAAATTAGAAAATCAAATAGATCATCTTATGAAAAGGTATACGACTAATATTGATCAGGAATGTTCTTTAAAAACGTCCTTTGATCTATTTTTCTTTTTTTTTATATTCAAATATATTTTTTATTGTAATATTCAAATGAAACAAAGAATAAATTAACCAGAGAATAATTTTTTTCTTCTTGGTTGCCATATTTGACGGGAGTGTTAGATGATGAATTGGGTTTGATCACTTCCAATAAATTCAATCGCCATATTTTAATTCCAATATAAATATTTAATAAATGTAGATTTAATACTCATATGATAAAATTTATCAGTTCTGATCATATGATCAATGATATTTTGATTTAAGAATTTTAATTTTATTTTAATAATATTTTAGTAAAATTAATATTTTAGGAAAAAAGGTCAAATAGATACAAAATACTATTTTGACTAAAGTGGATGGCGTAGAAAAACTAGAGATATTAAATTAGTGCATGAAGATTACAGAATGTCAAAATAATGTTAACAATGAGAGATATTAGATACAAGCCACTGCTTTTGACCAAAGTGGACGATATAGAAAAATTCGAGATGTAAATAGCTAAATAATGAATTGAATTTTGGAACGCGTAAACGGTTGAAGAATGTAAACGTGTCAAAATGGACCCATATGGTCAAATAAGGCTTAGGTTTAGTTGGCCTGGGTTTCATATGGGCTTTCAGAGTAGTGTACCCGACTTGTATAGAGTTGTGTGAAGGTTCACATCCTTATAAAGATAATTATGAATAATATCTGACCTAGTCAGCATATGTAAATAGTTTTAAAATTTTTTAAGGGACGTTTGGTACATTTATTTTTCATTTTTATTTTCCATAGAAAATATGATTTTTTTGAAAAATGTATTTAATTTGTATTTTTTAACTTTGTTTTCTAGAAAAAGATATAACATTTTCTGAAAAACTAGAGAATGAAATAAAATCATTCTTCAGAAAATAATAAAATACGATTTTTTGAAAAATAAAAAAAATGAAGCAAATCAAACGCCGCCAATCTCTCTCCTACATGTAATACATGCAAAAATGATTCTCTTTCCTATATGCAAAGCTACTTCTCTCTCTTGCATGTAAATAAAAAAAAATCAGAGTTGATTTGAACCACTTGTGGAGCTGATTTGAAAAGTAGAGATGGTTTTTCAAGCTAACTCTAGTTGTGGAGCTGGTTTTTTGGTGGAGCTGAAAAAAAATCAGCTCCATTGATGGAGCTGATTTTCAAATAAACTTTACTTGGGAGTTGGTTTGGTGTTGATTTTCAAACCAGCACCATCAAGTAAGCATTCTCTCTGCATGTACTATGATTTTTCTATCTCCTTCATGGGCTTGGTTCGAGAAAATCAACTCTAGAAGTGGAGTTGGTTTGAGAAAATCAAATCAACTTCACTTAGTGGAGCAATTTTTTTTCGACTCCACATGGTGGAGCTGATTTGAGAAAATCAGCTCTATAAATGGAGCTGATCAAATCAGTCAGAATCATCTTCAACCTGAAGTTGTTTCTGTAATATCAGATTCACCTTGAAGCTGTTTCAAAAAGACAAGCTCTAAGGGGCGTGCCACTTGGCATGCGGTCATAGATTCACGTGTGTGTGTGTTGGGGGGGGGGGACGTGTCATAACTAGAGTTGAAAGCCATAATTAGAATCTAGACATCCACCCCTTCCATCCCATGCTAAATTTTTTGAAATCCAAGGCCCCTAGGTTAATTAATGAGTTTCGATTAAAGCCTATTGATGGACCCAGTGGACCTCAATTGGACCTATTTCAGGTCCAGTAATTTCAGTTGGCTCAGGGAAGTTGAATTATAGTCTCAAATATTGTTTCGACCGCTTACAAGAGTAATTCCAAAAGATTAAAACCTTTATGTCAATAGTGGAACCTGGAGCTGTTTCTGCAATACCAGCTCCACCTTGAAGTTGTTTCTATAAGACCAGCTCCAAGGGGTGTGTCACTTGGCAAGCGATCATAGATTCATGTGGGGGTGTCATAATTAGAGTTAGAGGACATAATTAGAATCTAGATACTAACCTTTTCTATTCCATGCCAAAATTTTTGAAATCTAAGGCCCCTAGGTCAATCAATAGGTTTCGGTCAAAACCCATTGATGAACCTAGTGGACTCCTATCAAACTTATTTTAGGTTTAGTGGTTTCACTTGGCTCTGGGCAGTCAAATTATTATCTCAATTATTGTTTTGACCACTTACAAGAGTAGTTCCAAATGATTGAAATTTTTATGTCAATAGTCGAGCTGGTATTGCAGAAACAACATCAACCTGGAGTTGTTTCTGCAATACCAGCTCCACTTTGAAGTTGTTTTTGCAAGACCAGCTCCAAGGGGTGTGCTACTTGGAACGTGACTATAAATTCATGTTAGAGTGTCATATCTAGAGTTAGAGGCCATAATTAGAATCTAGACACCCATCTCTTCCATCCCATGTTAAAATTTTTGAAATCCAAGACCTCTAAGTCAATCAATGGGTGATTGACTTAGTGGATCCTGATCGAACCCATTTGAGGTCTAGTGGTTTCATTTGGCTTAGGGCAATCAAATTATGACCTCAATTACTATTTCGATCTCTTACTAGAGTAGTTCTAAAAGATCGAAACTTTTGATAGATCGAATAGGCGTGCTAGAGGGGGGGGGGTGAATAGCACTTTTTCGTTGACGTCTCTACAAGGTTGTTAGCGCAGCGGAAACAATAATATGCAAAATGTTAGTGATATGAGAGAAGTGTCCTAAGGCAATCGCCTTATGATTGTAAACATTTATTTTAATAAATGATAATTCACTATTTGAGTATACATGTTTGTGTATTTGATTGGGATCTTAAACACATCTACTGAATGTCCGCAATACAATTCACAGCATAAGAGAATTTGTGATGGGATCACAACTAGTGATTATCTCTATATGTGCAATTGTGAAGTATTGAAATTATCCCTAGTCGATGAATTGATAAAAACGGACACTATCAATTCTGTTGAGACTAGCATGGGTTATTCTCTAATCAGCTGATTCTCACTGGCTGGTGACATTGGGATGTCCGGAGATAAACATGGATGCTAGTTAAGGGAACTAGTTCATTGGAGTGACTAGCTGTAAGACTTCATATGGTTATCTATATAGATATGTCAATGAAGTTCTTACTGCAGCTTAAGTGCGATATTCCTTTGACTTGCGGTGTTTAAGTCATCTTGGTCATGGAGACTTATACTTTAACATCTTAAGCAAGCATCTCCAAGGAGGTGTGGACCCAGGATGATTGGGTATAAGCCGAAGTGCCCGAAAATGTTTGAACAGCCTACAAAGGATTCACCACTCCTTGCGAGGAGATGTATACCCAGGCCTATCGTCGGATTGTTACTCAAAACCTCTGGCCAGAGTATATCATGTTTAGAGTGCGAGTCTCTTAAGTACATGAGAGTAATTAGAAATCCAAAGGACGAGAAAGACACTACTTGGGCTAGGTGTGACGTAGTCAGTCTAGTGGGGACTGATACAAACAGACCATGTCCTGAACCAAGTGGGTATAAGATGGTGAAGGGAATGGGGCACGATTCATTAGAGCTGCTGAAGGGTTTCAGAATAATTTCTTCTGAGGTCAAACCGTTGATCTTTCGATTAATTGGGGATCATGATGTACTACTAGGTGCCACTCATGATCGTTCTATAATTGGTTGATTATAGACGGCCAACATAAATCGAAAGCCTATTTAGTCACACGCATTACGAGTAATCCGAGGGATTTAAAACGAGTTGAAAATTGGATTTTCCAATCAAGAGAAATAAGTCGAATCTGAGTTGATCAGAGGCGCAACGGAAACTTAAAATGGCTAAGTCTTTTGAAGGCTTATTGGGCGAATTAAATGAGTTTAATTCGCGATCGGTTCGGGTTGGTTTGGCCGGCCAAAGAGGGTGCCAAACCTCTTTGTTGTGGCCGGCCATTAAAAGGGAAGAAAACCAATTTAATTGGTTTAATTAATAAAATAAATCTAGCGCAATTTGTTTTATAAATTATGGATAAATAAATTGATATATAAAGAAATTTATATAAAGAGATTTATAAAGAAATTTGTAGTAAATTTATTCTTTTTATGGAAATTAAAATAAACCATGAATTGGTTTAATTTTAATTTATAAAATCAATTATGAATTGATTTATCCATGATAAGAAAATTTTATATAAATTTTATTCCATAATTAAAAGAGAGAAGTATTAGTTTTATTATAAAATTAGTTATAATAAAACTTGGTTTAAACGGAATAATTCATAAGAGAATTTATAGGATAAATTAGTTATGAAAATTCCGTTAAGAGGGAGACTTGGCAAGGGAGATGATACTATATAAAGGAACCAAAGGCAAGCCCTTAATTAAAATCGATAGTGCGATTAAGAGTTAATTCTCTCCCTCTCTCTCTTATTCTCTCTTCTCTTCTTCCCTCTCCCTAGCTAGGGCCGGCGCCCACTTAGGGTAACCTAGGGCCGGCGCTCCTTTGTCAAGCTAGGGCCGGCGCACCTCCTTCCCAAGGTAAGGTTGCCGTGAGCCATTAAGAAGAAGGAGAAGCCAACAAGGAAGAAGAAGAAGCGGATCGCGACTCCTTTCTTCACGGAATTTTGATTCCGTTTCTTGTTGGTAAGTTTCCATTTTTTTCTCTTGTTCTTTTAGTTGTGCCTTCCGAGAATCTAGTAGTTCTCGTCGGCACAAAACTCGTGACTTTGCGAAGTCATCCCGAAGAGAACTCGGTGTGGACGCGAATAGAGGCGGAGCTTCCAAGGGACGCTACGGTTGGATCTCGTCCCTTACTTCGAGTTACGAGAGGTACTTAGTAAATTAGTTTACTTTTCCGCAAAGTTTAATTTATGATTATGTCAACACATCATAAGGTTGCATGCTAGATACGTGGTTAAAATAATTTAGGAAATTATTTTATGCTAATTCTTCCGCTGCACGTAAAAATTTAAAATTTTACGAACCCGTATCCTTGTCGACATGCACCCGGTCCCAACAGTGGTATCAGAGCCGGTTAGTGTTCGACATAATCATAAAATTGTTTTGTGGAAAACTTTGTCATGATCTCAATTTCGAAAAAATTTTTAATTATGGAAACTTTCCAATTATAATAAATTTTAGATTTATGAATTTCAAAGTTTGGAAATCCTCATGAAATTTCGCAAACGTTTGAAATTTTCTAGTTTCTGAAATTTTATAATAATTGTGAAAACTTCCCATCTTTGGAAACTTTCCAATTTTGGAAATTTTCTATTTTATAAATTTTTCCAACTTTGGAAATATGTAAGTTTTCTTTGTACCAGAAACTTACAATTATTCTGAAAACCTATTTATGAAATCTCGTAATTTTTGGCACTTTCTTTTAAGAAAGTCTAGACAAATTCATGGACAGTTAATTGACAATTAAATTTGAATTGGTTTTTAAATTGACAACAAAATTCTTTATTTTGGATTGAGCCTCGGAGAGCCGTCCAATTTAAAGTTAGTTGTTGTAATTTAATTTTCCAATTTTAATTGAAATTGTCATGTTTGATTTGGATTGAGCCTCGGGGAGCCATCCAATTGGATTTATCATAAATTACTTTTCTTTGGGTATCTGAGCCTCGGGGAGCCACCCTTAGAAAACAATTCGTTGTAATTAATTAAATCCATGAATAAAATATGTTTAAGAGGTGATGCTCTTACATATTGTTGTCTCCAAAATTAATTAGGAAATGGTTTCCTATAGAGTTTTCTTAATTGATATTTTCATGAAAATAATATGTCGTTGAATTAAGGGAATTGTCTCTTAATTTAATAAGATTTGATTTAGAGAAATCAAAGTCTTAAACATATTATTTCCGAAATTGATTATGACAATTTAGGAAATTGTTTCCCAAAACAATTCCTTTAATAAAGTATGAAATTACAATTAGGAAATCCGGTTCCTAATTCAATTCATGAGACTTGATAAATTAAGTCACATACATACTTTATTAAGGAAATCGTTAGTTATGACATAATGTCATGAATGTGCTTAGAAAAGATGAGACCCAAAACCCCTTATAAAATATTAAGGCCAACACCTTCCATTAATATGGTTAGAATCGGAGTTTTGTTTCTCGTTTGGGTTGATGGACACATCCATGCCCGGCTTGAACCTCAACATGTTCAAGCCATGGAATTAGTTTATGAATAATATAGTTGGAGTCAGAGGTCAATCCTTAGTTTTGGTTGTTGGACACATCCAAGCCTAACTAAACGGTTGAATGAGCTCCAACCATATTAAAACTATTTCTTGATTAATGGGTCAGCCTTAAGCTTGGAGCATCGATTTGTTGTGCCACAGCCAAGGTCGATGCGAAGAGAGGTGCAGTTGGGTGCTATGTATAATGTTGCATACTTGTTAATGAGTTAACAACCCAATGATTTATGCAAACATTCAATTAGTTGATAGCATAAAGTGATAGTTACATATATGTGATGTGTAATCGGTATAATTACCTACCTTCATAGCTAAGAAAAACTTGATGGCCACAGTCATGGTTGTTCTTATCTATGGTTGGATATCAACCTATTTGGAGATGTTCCTACGATCTCCCGAATTGATAATAAGGGTGACTCAATTCGTAAAATAAATAGGATTTAATTTATGTATGATGATACATTCTTTAATCATTCTTCTTGTAACGCCCCAAAATTTCCATTTTTAGTTCTTAAAGTCTTTAGAATTATTTAAAAATGGTTTAGAAATATTCTAGATATTTTTAGGGATTTTTAGAATATTTTTATGGAATTTTCCGAGTCCGTTTGGTATTTAAAAAAAAAAAGAAAAAGAAAAAAGAGAGGGAAAAGAAAAAAAAAGGGAAAAACCGGTTAAGGGCAGCCGGGAGTTCGAACCCGCGACCACCACGAGACTAAGAGCGCGCGCGACCAGCTGGGCTAGGGTATCAAGCACAGCAAAGGATGGAGAGACCTATATTTAAGGTGTAGTTAGGTTAATCCGCCCCATAAGTATAAATAGGTTATTAAAGAGAGAAGTTTTATTTTCTCTCAAACCCTCTCCCTCTCCCAAGTTGCGCCGCCTCTCCCTCTCCTCTCTTGTGCGCACGCCACACCAAGCCCTAGAGGGCCGGCCAAAGCTCTCCTCCAAGAGATACTCCTATATTCGGGATCCCCGCGACGAGAGGAACGCGTAGGCGCGAAGAATTCTTCGAGATCTCAAGTTTCTCCCGAGCTCTAGACGTCAATCTTGGTTGTAAGTCCAAGATATCAATGTAAGTACTGCTCACCTGCAGTAAGAGGCGGTTTTTCCGCAAGAATTCCCTTTAAAAGTTTTTAAAAGAGATATTTCCTTTTTGTTTAAGTTTTTGCATGTGATCTTAGTTCATTAGTTATTGTATGCTTATGTATAAGTTTAATTACATACCCTATATGAGTTCAGGGGCAAAGAAAGTTATGAGAAAAGAAAAGAGAAGATAAAGATAAGAAAAGAAAAGGCCAAGGCCTTAAGAAATCCCGAAAAGTCAAGACTTAGGGATTTTAGCACGCAAGGTGCTCCAGAAAATACCAAGGCATTTACAGATAAGAAAGAAAAGAAAGAAAAGCTATTTTATTTTATAAGGCCAGTACCCGGCGTCCAAGGGCGTCGTTAAAGAAATCCAGGTGTCCAATTCCAAGGTCTTGGCCCTGGTAGACCAAGGTCTGCTCTATTAGGATTGGTGGCTCGCTACCCCAACCTTTTAGGGAACGCGCATATCAGATGGTACTTACGTCTTCAGTGGATCCAAGTGATTATTATTTTCAAGTATATGCTTTAGCAAAGTTTTCTAAAGTTTCAGAAAGTTTTCAAAAGTTAAAGAACAGCTAAAGTTTCAAGTTGAGCCAAGAAAAGTAAATTGAGATTATTTATTGCTTGAGTATGCATGTTTTGGGCTATACATGTTCTTAGTTTTTCTTTCAAGCATATTAGTATCTCATATGATGTTCAGTTTGATCTAGAAGCATGTTTGCATATTTAGAGTTTTTGTGAGCTAGATAGTACTTACTAAGCTTTATGCTTATAGATGCATTTCCTCTTATTGCAGATAAAGGTAAAGGCAAGCAATTCTGAAGGAAGACGACGAGGCGGTGCTGAGTAGAGTGTGTGTGGTGGCTGATTATGGAGAGATCTTTGAGATGAGACAATTTAGTTATTTGAATTGAAATGTTTAAGTTTATTCAAATTTCAAGTTCTTGCTTTATGGAGATTATAGAGTATTTGAGTTTTGGATAGTTTTACATGCTCAATTTCTTAGAGTAAAGATTCCATGTCATTTCATTTAGCATACATATCCTTATGATTGCATTGGATGAGTAGAAGTGTGAGTAGTTAGAGATATTGATACTTTGTTATAGAAAAAGGTGTTTGTGCCAAGATAGCATCAATTTCCCTTTGAATCAAGTTTTTATTGCTTAAAAATGTTTAGAAAAGTTGCAATCACATTTCATAATGCTTTAGCAAGGTCGTAGAACATGTATTTGGTGTTATGAATGCATAGGAGTCAAGATTGGTACAAATTTTATTGTTAAAGTTCATATAACTTGAATAGCTTATTTCTTTCCGCAAAAGTCCTAATTTCAAGTTTATGGATTCGTTTGATTGGCTAAATTGTTTAGGAAACTGACATAGAGTATAGAAATGGTGTCGTAGGTTGATATGACTCGAAACTGAATGAATGGTGGACTTAAGAAGCAAGAGCCGAAAGCCTGTAAAACTGATTACAGGCGTACCAGTCGACTGCTACGTCACCAGTCGACTGGTACGGGCAGTTTGAGTTGGGTGAGGCTTGTTTCAATAAGTATCAACTACGAGTTTTGAGAAGGAAAGTGTGATATGGTATCATGCATGACTACTTAAGTTAGAATATAATTGTTAGAAGAATTTAAAAGAAAAAAAAGATTTCCGCATTTTACTTTTAGTCATGTATAAAAGTTGAGAAGTAGAGGAAAGTAACGATCCGTCTAAGGCAGGAGAAGGCGGGTCGCTACAGGTGGTATCAGAGCAGTTCCCATTCTCCAGCATCACACACACATCAGCATCAACCTTGCCGTCTTCAAGTAAGAAAATTTTAAGTTTCAGTTTTTTCTATTGCTCCTTTATTTAATTGCAGTATAGAGAAATGCTTAAGTACTACTCACATGTGCATAGAACAAGGAAGCATGTTTAATCCCTTAGTATCACGGAATCATGTTTAATCCCTAGAATGGATATTAGAGAAATGCTTAAGTACTTATTTGATTTGCCCAAAAGTAAGTTTTGGGATTATGGCACGCAAGGTGCTTGATAAAAGTTTTGAGTAAGACCAAGGTCTTACTAAGCCCTAGAACGAGTTCTAGGACTAAGAAATGAGATAAGAATCAAGACCAAGGTCTTGTTATATCCTAAAGCAAGTTTGGGAACATTACCATTAAGTGTTAAGTTATACATTTGAGGACGTCCTAGAAAGGCCCAAAACGAGGAGCAAGCTCCTAGAGGGCAAGAGGCAACAGAGTCAGTACCCCCACCAAATCTCTTAGACGTAGTGGCACCAGTTGTGATCGAAGACCCATCGATTACATCTGTAGTCCGGCAAGGGGGGTAAGGCAAGAAGCGTACCTCATTCAGTAGAAGAAACTGAAGCCAGGGAACTTCCCAGGCACAAGCAAACCATGGGATGCTTAAGTATGGTTCAAAACGTTGGAAAGAATAGTAGGACTACTGGACTGGCATGAGGTAGAGAAGATAAAGTGTGCATCTTTCTGCCTTACGGGAGATGCTAGAATATAGTGGAAGAGGGTCAAGGCCAAGAGAAATGTCAGCCAGATGACATGGGCCGACTTCGAGACTGAGTTCTTCGAAGAATACTTTCACATGCAAGTAACCAACAAGCATTATGATGAATTCACGGAGTTCAGACAAGGAGAACTATCCGTGGATGAAGCAGTGAAGATGTTTAAGCGGTTAGCTCATCTGTGCCCAGAGCTAGTTAGCACAGAAAAAGAGATAGTTAGGCTAATGCTCAAGATGTTAAGGCCTGAGATAGCGTTAAAGGGGGCTAGCGGTGTTAAGAGGCTGCAAACCTCCGAAGAACTAATAAGTAGTGCTTTGATCACTGAGCACTACTTAAACAGTATAAAGGCCACCAGAAAGGTTGAACGATGAAGTTCTTAACAACCTTACCGTCAGGGGAAGTGATGGCCTCTACTGAGAGGCTAAGGGCAGTATCAATCTAGATTTCCGACCGAGAGCTCTACAGTGACTTGGTAGTCCTTGAAATGAAGGATTACGATGTCATTTTAGGAATGGACTTCTTGAGCAAGTATAATGCTTCTATAGACTGCCGCAAGAGAAAAGTCAAGTTCACATCGGAAGCAGAACCTTCATTTGAGTTTATTGGAGACCCAAGGAGAAAAATAAATAGGTTCCTATCTACCTTACAAGCTCAGAGAATGTTAGAGAAGGGGTGCTCTGGTTTTCTAGCTCATATAGTGGATGCAAGTCAAGGAGAAAGATTGAAGAGAGAAGAAGTGAGGGTAGTCTGTGACTATCCTGAGGTGTTTCCGGAAGAGTTACCAGGACTCCTTCCCAATCGGGAAATTGAGTTTGAAATTGAGTTGGCCCCAGGAACCAACCCAATTTCGAAGGCACCTTATCGCATGGCACCAGCAGAACTGAAAGAATTACAAGAACAATTGCAAGAGCTGCTTGACAAGGGTTTCATCCGCCCTAGTCATTCACCTTGGGGAGCTCCTGTACTGTTGGTCAAGAAGAAAGATGGATCTATGCGAATGTGCATAGATTATCAAGCTTTGAATAAGGTAACCATCAAGAACAGATATCCTTTGCCAAGGATAGATGATTTATTTGATCAGCTGAAGGGAGCCACAGTGTTCTCCAAGATAGATCTGCGATCAGGTTACCATCAGCTCGGAGTGAAGGAGAGTGATGTGCCAAGGACTGCTTTCAGTACAAGATATGGGCACTATGAGTTTGTGGTCATGCCCTTTGGAGTGACAAACGCCCCTGCGACGTTTATGGATCTAATGAATAGAGTGTTCAAGGATTTTCTGGACAAGTTCGTCATTGCCTTCATTGATGATATCCAGTGTATTCAAAGACTCGGAAAGAACATGAAGAACACCTGAAGATAGTGTTGCAAACCTTACACCAGAAGGAGTTGTACGCCAAATTCTCAAAGTGTGAGTTTTGGCTTGATCAGGTGGCCTTCCTAGGCCACATTGTATCCAAAGAAGGCATTCAAGTTGATCCAGCCAAGATAGAAGCAGTCAGCAACTGGTGTAGACCCAAGAATGCCAGTGAAATCAGAAGCTTCTTAGGCCTGGCAGGATATTACAGAAAATTTGTGGAGGACTTTTCCAGAATAGCCTCTCCTCTCACCGCCCTGACCAGAAAGAACCAGAAGTTTGAGTGGTCAGATAAATGCGAGCACAGCTTCCTAGAACTGAAGAAAAGATTGACTAGTGCTCCCATCCTGACTGTTCCAGAGAGTGACAAGGCCTTTGACATCTACAGTGATGCATCCAAGATGGGTCTTGGAGCTGTCCTCATGCAAGACGGTAAAGTAATAGCATATGCCTCCAGACAGCTCAAGGACTATGAGAAGATTACCCTACCACGACCTTGAGCTAGCAGCTGTGGTTTTTGCACTGAAGCTCTGGAGACACTACCTGTATGGAGTGCAGTGCAGGATCTTCACAAACCATCAGAGTTTGAAGTACTTCTTCACTCAGAAGGATCTGAATATGAGGCAGCGCAGGTGGCTAGAGTTGGTCAAAGATTATGACTGTGAAATCCTCTACCACCCAGGTAAAGCTAATAAAGTGGCAGATGCACTGAGCAGGAAATCCTGTGCAGCACTGATGTCCCTATCATCACTGTCTCCACCACTTCAGAAAGAAATAAGGATTTTGGAGTCGAGGTAATAATTGGGCAACTTTCTGCATTGACTCTAGAGTCAACCCTGCTTGTGGATATACAAAGAAAGCAAAGTCAAGACCCAGAAATCCAGAAGATCAAGCAGGGGATCCAAGAGGCAGAAAATTCAGAGTTTCGAGTATCAGATAGTGGCATCCTCTATCTTGGAGACCGCCTTTGTGTCCCCAATGATGAGGAACTAAGAAAGAATATTTTAGAAGAAGCCCACAGTACCCCGTACTCTATGCATCCTGGTTCTACCAAGATGTACCAAGATGTAAGGCAAAGATTCTGGTGGTCTGGACTCAAGCGAGACGTGGCCAGATATATCAGTACCTGCTTGACCTGCCAGAGGGTCAAAGCAGAACACCAGAGACCAGGAGGAGTTCTACAGCCACTTCCCATTCCAGAGTGGAAGTGGGAAGAAATATCCATGGACTTTATCACAGGCCTTCCAAGAACCAACCATGGACACGATGCAATTTGGGTGATAGTGGATAGATTGACCAAGTCTGCCCACTTCCTAGCCATCAAGTTATCGCATTCGGTAGAGCAATTAGCACAGCTGTACGTGAAAGAAGTGATCAGGCTTCACGGAGTTCCGAGGTCGATCGTGTCTGACAGAGATGGGCGGTTCACCTCCCATTTTTGGAGGTGTGTTCAGGACGCCCTAGGCACCAGACTTCAGTTCAGCACAGCTTTCCATCCCCAGACAGATGGACAAACAGAGAGAGTAAATCAGATTTTAGAAGACATGCTCAGGGCTTGTGCATTGGACTTTAAAGGTAGTTGGTGCAAATTTCTGTGCTTAGCTGAGTTTGCCTACAACAATAGCTATCAGGCCACCATCAGGATGGCACCTTATGAAGCATTGTATGGCAGGAAATGCAGATCACCCATATGTTGGCAAGAAGCTGGTGAGAAGAAAGAGATGGAGTCAGGACTAGACGGCCAGACTGAGCTTATAGATGAGACCACTCAGGCTATCCAGACGATCCGCCAGAGGATTGAGACTGCCCAGAGTAGACAGAAAAGTTATGCTGACACACGCCGTAGACCTCTTGAATTCCAAGTTGGAGATTCAGTATTTCTCAAGGTCGCTCCTATGAAGGGAGTGATGAGGTTTGGCAAGAAGGGCAAGCTAAGTCCTCGCTACATAGGACCCTACAAGATCATAAAGAGGGTTGGTAAGGTAGCATATGAGCTGGACTTACCAGAGGATATGTCAGCTATCCACAGTACCTTTCATGTCTCTATGCTAAAGAAGTGTATTCACGACCCTAGCCAAGTGATTCAGCCTCAGTCAGTACAGATCCAAGAAGATCTTAGTTATGAGAGCAGACCGACACAGATAGTGGACAAAGCAGTTAAAAGATTAAGAAACAAAGAAGTGCCACTAGTGAAGGTCATCTGGCAGAATCAAAAGCATGAGGAGGCTACTTGGGAACGTGAGGACAGCATGAGAGAGAGATATCCAGAATTATTCTAAGTTCGAGGACGAACTTTTCATAAGGTATGGGGGATTGTAACGCCCCAAAATTTCCATTTTTAGTTCTTAAAGTCTTTAGAATTATTTAAAAATGGTTTAAAAATATTCTAGATATTTTTAGGGATTTTTAGAATATTTTTATGAAATTTTCCGAGTCCGTTTGGTATTTAAAAAAAAAGAAAAAAGAGAGGGAAAAGAAAAAAAAGGGAAAAACCGTTAAGGGCAGCCGGGAGTTCGAACCCGCGACCACCACGAGACCAAGAGCGCGCGCGACCAGCTGGGCTAGGGTATCAAGCACAGCAAAGGATGGAGAGACCTATATTTAAGGTGTAGTTAGGTTAATCCGCCCCATAAGTATAAATAGGTTATTAAAGAGAGAAGTTTTATTTTCTCTCAAACCCTCTCCCTCTCCCAAGTTGCGCCGACCCCTCTCCCTCTCCTCTCTTGTGCGCACGCCACACCAAGCCCTAGAGGGCCGGCCAAAGCTCTCCTCCAAGAGATACTCCTATATTCGGGATCCCCGCGACGAGAGGAACGCGTAGGCGCGAAGAATTCTCCGAGATCTCAAGTTTCTCCCGAGCTCTAGACTTCAATCTTGGTTGTAAGTCCAAGATATCAATGTAAGTACTGCTCACCTGCAGTAAGAGGCGGTTTTTCCGCAAGAATTTCCTTTAAAAGTTTTTAAAAGAGATATTTCCTTTTTGTTTAAGTTTTTGCATGTGATCTTAGTTCATTAGTTGTTGTATGCTTATGTATAAGTTTAATTACATACCCTATATGAGTTCAGGGGCAAAGAAAGTTATGAGAAAAGAAAAGAGAAGATAAAGATAAGAAAAGAAAAGGCCAAGGCCTTAAGAAATCCCGAAAAGTCAAGACTTAGGGATTTTAGCACGCAAGGTGCTCCAGAAAATGCCAAGGCATTTACAGATAAGAAAGAAAAGAAAGAAAAGCTATTTTATTTTCTAAGACCAGTACCCGGCGTCCAAGGGCGTCGTTAAAGAAATCCAGGTGTCCAATTCCAAGGTCTTGGCCCTGGTAGACCAAGGTCTGCTCTATTAGGATTGGTGGCTCGCTACCCCAACCTTTTAGGGAACGCGCATCAGATGGTACTTACGTCTTCAGTGGATCCAAGTGATTATTATTTTCAAGTATATGCTTTAGCAAAGTTTTCTAAAGTTTCAGAAAGTTTTCAAAAGTTAAAGAACAGCTAAAGTTTCAAGTTGAGCCAAGAAAAGTAAATTGAGATTATTTATTGCTTGAGTATGCATGTTTTGGGCTATACATGTTCTTAGTTTTTCTTTCAAGCATATTAGTATCTCATATGATGTTCAGTTTGATCTAGAAGCATGTTTGCATATTTAGAGTTTTTGTGAGCTAGATAGTACTTACTAAGCTTTATGCTTATAGATGCATTTCCTCTTATTGCAGATAAAGGTAAAGGCAAGCAATTCTGAAGGAAGACAACGAGGCGGTGCTGAGTAGAGTGTGTGTGGTGGCTGATTATGGAGAGATCTTTGAGACGAGACAATTTAGTTATTTGAATTGAAATGTTTAAGTTTATTCAAATTTCAAGTTCTTGCTTTATGGAGATTATAGAGTATTTGAGTTTTGGATAGTTTTACATGCTCAATTTCTTAGAGTAAAGATTCCATGTCATTTCATTTAGCATACATATCCTTATGATTGCATTGGATGAGTAGAAGTGTGAGTAGTTAGAGATATTGATACTTTGTTAGAGAAAAAGGTGTTTGTGCCAAGATAGCATCAATTTCCCTTTGAATCAAGTTTTTATTGCTTAAAAATGTTTAGAAAAGTTGCAATCACATTTCATAATGCTTTAGCAAGGTCGTAGAACATGTATTTGGTGTTATGAATGCATAGGAGTCAAGATTGGTACAAATTTTATTGTTAAAGTTCATATAACTTGAATATCTTATTTCTTTCCGCAAAAGTCCTAATTTCAAGTTTATGGATTCGTTTGATTGGCTAAATTGTTTAGGAAACTGACATAGAGTATAGAAATGGTGTCGTAGGTTGATATGGCTCGAAACTGAATGAATGGTGGACTTAAGAAGCAAGAGCCGAAAGCCTGTAAAACTGATTACAGGCGTACCAGTCGACTGCTACGTCACCAGTCGACTGGTACGGGCAGTTTGAGTTGGGTGAGGCTTGTTTCAATAAGTATCAACTACGAGTTTTGAGAAGGAAAGTGTGATATGGTATCATGCATGACTACTTAAGTTAGAATATAATTGTTAGAAGAATTTAAAAGAAAAAAAAAGATTTCCGCATTTTACTTTTAGTCATGTATAAAAGTTGAGAAGTAGAGGAAAGTAACGATCCGTCTAAGGCAGGAGAAGGCGGGTCGCTACACATGAGTTCTCCACTCCTAGAACACCACAACAAAATGGTGTTGTAGAGAGGAAGAATCGTGTTCTACAAGAAGCTGCACGAAGCATGCTCAATGAGTACTCACTACCCAGTTACTTATGGGCCGAAGCTATAAATACAGCTTGTTATATGCAAAATCGAGTCCTCATCCATAGGTTCTTAGGAAAGACTCCCCATGAACTTTGGTTTGGAAAACCACCTATAGTTAAACACCTTAGGGTGTTTGGTTGTAAGGTGTTCATCCTAAACACTAAGGATCACCTTGGTAAGTTCATAGCAAAAGCTGATGAAGGGATACTAGTCGAGTATTCCCTAGTTAGCAAAGCCTACCGAGTCTACAATAAGAAATTTAGATTGGTTGAAGAATCTTCTGATGTTGTCTTTGAAGAAATTCCAAAAGTCAATGGACAACCAGAAGATGAAGTCCAATTCGAACTTAGGAGACTAAGTTTGAATGAAAGTCCAAATGTTGTTGATGGTGATGAATCCGATGACGGTGAGCCTAGACAACCCATTGATTAGTCGGATCCTGAAACTGAGCTTGTGTCTAGTGAACCCATTCAAGAAGTACCACCAACACCTAGGCAAACTAAATTAGCCTTTAGTCACCCCCAAGACCAAATTATTGGAGACATCCATTATGGGGTTAGAACTAGATCATTCTTTAGGAATGAGGCTAATGAAGTTGCCTTAATTTCCGAAATTGAACCTAGAAAAATTGATGAAGCATTAAATGATCCCGATTGGATCATTGCAATGCAAGATGAACTAGGTCAATTCGAAAGAAGTCAAGTTTGGGACTTAGTCCCTAGACCTAAGAAGACCACCATCATTGGAACCAAATGGGTCTTCAAAAATAAGTTGAACTATAAGGGAGAAATCATTAGAAACAAGGCACGCTTAGTAGCCAAGGACTACAGTCAAGTTGAAGGCCTTGATTATGATGAGACCTATGCTCTCGTGGCACGATTAGAGTCCATCTGATTGATGCTAGCATTTGCAGCACATCGAGGGTTCAAATTGTATCAAATGGATGTCAAATCGGCCTTTCTAAATGGTTTAATTAGAGAAGAGGTTTATGTCAAACAACCTCCGGGGTTTGAGAGTTCCAAATTTCCAAACTACGTGTTCAAGCTCAAAAAGGCACTTTATGGCCTTAAACAAGCACCCCGAGCTTGGTATGAGCGGTTGTCGATATTCCTAATTGAGAAGGGCTTCGTTAGAGGCCAAATAGACCCTACACTATTTCTACGGAGAGATTGTGACAATATTTTTGTAGCCCAAGTATATGTCGATGACATAATTTGTGGCTCAAACAATAAGGGCTATTTACATGAATTCATTGGACACATGGAAAGTGAATTTGAAATGAGTCTAGTGGGAGAGTTGACTTTCTTCCTTGGACTCGAAATCAAACAAACCCGAGATGGGATCCATGTGCACCAATCGAAGTATACTCAAGAAATGCTCCGTAAATTCAATATGAGTGATTCGAAAGAGGTGTCCACTCCCATGGTTACAAATACAAGACTAGATAATGATGAGAGTGGTAAACCCATTGATTTGACTCAATATCGGAGCATGATAGGTAGTTTGCTATACCTCACAGCTAGTCGACCTGATATTCTTTTCGCTGTGGGTATGTGCGCTAGGTATCAAGTTTGTGCCAAGGAATCTCATTTAATCGCTGTTAAGAGAATTTTGAGATATCTTAAAGGCACAATTGGAGTCGGTCTTTGGTACCCCTGTACCGAATCATTTGATTTAATTGGCTATACCAATTCTGACTACGCTAGATGTAAGTTGGATCGGAAAAGCATGAGTGGGGGTTGCCAATTTCTGGGATCATCTTTGGTTAGTTGGTCAAGTCGGAAGCAACATTGTGTTGCTCTCTCCACGACCGAGGCAGAATATATTGCCATGGGAGAGAGCGTATCACAATTGTTGTGGATGATTCACATTCTAGAGGACTATGGATTGAGTTACAAAAGTGTGCAAGTGTTGTGTGACAACATTAGCACAATTAACCTAACCAAGAATCCAGTCCATCATTCTAGGGCCAAACATATTGAAGTGCGTCACCACTTCATTAGGGATCATGTTGCTAGGGGAGATATTGTACTCTCACATGTAGAGTCCAAGTCAAACCTCGCTGACATTTTCACTAAACCACTCCCCGAAAATGAGTTTAGCTTCTTAAGAAGGGAGTTGGGAATGTATCGCGCTTTATAGTTTTCAAAATGCATTCAAAACCCTTCATGATTATTTCTAATTATTGGGATACAATTGGGTAACTTGGGGACATCTCACACAAACTATAAGGCTTACCAAAACGTTTTTGTTTGCTAGAAATGGGGTGAGATGTTAGGATCAACTCAATTTCTCAAAATGTCAATGCATCCCTTGAAAAATTAAGTTGACGAGATAAAAATCACTTCGGTGACCAAGTATGGAGAAAACCAATGCATAACACATGTGTATTTGGCTCCATGATTATACTTGGACATTCCAATTAAGGAAACTTGATTGGAAACTTGAATTTGGCACAATCTTGGTTAAAATTTGATTGAATGATTGTTGATTGAGTTTGACTCCACTTGGGTGGAGCAAAGTGATTGTTGAACCTATAAGGACCTTTGATCCTTGTTCAGGGATCAATCTTAGTCAAGGGATCACTTTCAAGATTGATATCTTTCATCAGATCCTTTTAGAAATCGTGTGGAAATCTGAAACTGAAAGTTTTAGATCGTATCAGGCAATATCAGGAACCCTGATCGGTCACTGGACCGATCAGGAGTAAGGCTGATCGGTCCCCGGACCGATCTGGCTCCCTCCTGTGGTGATCGGTCCGCAGTCCGATCAGAGGGGTCACAGAGACTTAACAAAATTCTGACCAAATATTCTGTGCTAGCCTGGATCGGTCCCGGACCGATTTGACACCCTGTGGTGATCGGTCCACAAACCAATCAGAGGGCTTCCCGAATATCATCCGACCCTACTGTTCGCTTCCTGATCGATCAGCCGATCGATCAGGAGCCTGCCTGATTGGTCACCCGACCGATCAGGACCAGGCCAGTCCGATCAGGCCAGAGCCTGATCGGTCTGGATGCTCTCAGATCGAACGGTGATCCGTTCGATCACATTAAATTTCGGTTGGTGGACCGATCCACCAACCTAATAACTTCGCCAAAACCTCTCATTGCCGAACCCTAGCGCCGAAAACTCCCTCTTGCGCATCTTTCTACTGTGCGTGAGTCCTCTTCCTGTGTCTCCCTCTTCCTTGTGTGCGAGTTCCTGCGAAGGTCTCTACGAGCTCTTCTTTGTTCTCTGCAAGTTCTCTACTTGCTCAAGATTTTTGCGCTTATTTCTTGCGCCGAGAATCTTCTTCTTGCGCAAGCCTCTTCTTCCAGACTCCAAGATCTTCATCACCAACCTTCAATGGCACCTAAGTAAGCGTTGTTGTTTAGTTTCTTTTTCAGATCAGTTCTTAGAGTATGTATTTGAGGCTAACCATGTTTTGGTGTTTTATTGTTGTGCCGTAACCTCATGTTTTGGTCGTGACTCCTCCTTGCCCTGGCTTACCTTATGATTATGTTATCTATGATCAAATCTCTCCTTCATTTGATTATTGTCCCCATCTTATATCAAAATGATTAAATCCAATCACTTTGATCAATGTCTTACCTTATGTTCACTTGATTATTTTTTCCGTGATTAATTTTTGGATCTTTGATTAAACCTGCGTTCATGTGATCAATTCAACCTTGTTCATTTGTCTTATGCTATTTCCATCCTTAGAAGGTCATCTAAAGGAAAGGAACCTGTGGAGGAAAGCTCAAAGGGCAAAGGCTCCTCATCATCTACACCTCCTTCGAGACCTCCTCCACCTCCACATACTAGATTTCAAAACATTCATTATGCTCTAGACTTCCAATGGCAAAACTTCAAACTCATGCCATGTCGGACTGTCGACCAAACCTTCATCTACGAACATTGTCCGACAGTATGACAAATCATCGAACACTATGAACTTCAATCCATTCTTTTTCTTAAAAGGCCAATCAACTTTGATTTGGTCTCTGAATTCTATAATAACATGGTCAGTGGTGAGGGCACGGGGTGGAGGACCTGTGTCGCCAGTGTCGATCTTGATTTTACTCTATCAGCCTTCACTGCATTTCTTGGTTGCCGTCGTTCCGATAACAACTTCTCACTCTACCCCTATCTTCCTGATCCTCTTCCGGTTTCCTTTGATGGAGTACGAGCATTTTCTAGGCCATACCAGGCCAAGGGGTTCCAATGAGCGTGACCGTGATTTTCCCACATTTCCTGCTCTTCGTCTTTCCCCCGTTGATTATACTTTGTTTAAGGTGATCACTAATTGTCTCCTCCCTACTACCACGAAGCACCTAGATGAGATTCATCCATTCCACTGCTTGATGCTTGATGGGATGCATCAGCAGTTGGACTTTGACCCAGTGATTTCTCTTTACTTTTCCATCATCGTCCATAGTCAGATGTATGGTCACACGGTTTACATGCCCTTTGGCCATATCATTACTGCTTGGCTGCAGTCCGTAGGTATCGATGTTTCACAGGGCCGCATTGTGTCCATGGTTCGACAGGACTGCCGCCTGGATCGTCGCATGCTCGCTCAGTCCGGCATTGTTGTCGGGCCGCAGGGGCTAAGCTGGAAGGATCGAAGACGAGTGGGGAAGTTACCGGGAGCAGCCAATGATCAGGAGCCTCCCGTTGATGCTGAGGATTATGATGAGTGGGCTCCTGACCTCCGCTGGCAGGTTGCAGAGCTAGAGCAGATGATGGAGCGCGAGTTGCATATCTCCGAGCTCTGGCGACAGGAGGTCAGCTCAGAGTTTCAGTCTTTCGAACGTCGTCTCGATGCTCTAGCATCTGATGTCTCTGAGATCAGCTCACTACAGGACACATGGTATGAGGAGTGGTATAATCATACGTTTCCTGATGGTGCGTCCCCCAGCATCCCTTCGCCAGGGGATGTTATATATATTGCTGATCCTTCAGACGATGATCACGCGGGGGATTGATGACATTGACTGTTATGATGAGTGTCACATTTGATTGTGCTCAGTTCTTTTGAGGTGTCTTGACCTTGATGCGACATGATGCATCTGATATTTTTCATGTAATTCATACTTGGCTTGCCATGTTTTGATTGTTGGCTTATGTGTGTTCAAATGATTACTATCTGCCTGTATGCCTCACTCTATATTGCTATGTTCATGCTTATGATGCCTTGCCCATATGATACATATGCTTGTTTTATCATGCCCTACTCTTGTCATATGTGCTCATATGTTTATCAAAAATCAATCATATCTTTGTTATTTTGGGATACCCCTAGGGTTGAGGGGGAGTATGATTAAACTTAACAGCCCTTCTAGACCCTTTTCGGTGTTCGACAAAGGGGGAGAGTGTGGTTGGTTAAGTTTAGGATGATTATGTTGTAGGGGGAGGATCCTGATTCCCCTATGATTCTGAATTTGAGAAAATTGATTGAGAATCCCTAAACTTAAAATTGGGTTGTCAAACAACAAAAAGGGGGAGATTGTTGATGCAGTCTGATCCTGATTGTTGTTTTGATGTTGACATCGATTTTAGTTTAGGTTGATGATTATGATTATGGTTAAATCCTGAACGGGGATTAGGCATGGTATGGAAAATCCTAGCTTGGAGGGCTAGGTGTTGGAAAATCCTAACCTGGAGGGTTAGGTGTGGAAAATCCTAGCTTGGAGGGCTAGGTGTTGAAAAGTCCTAATTCGGAAGGGTTCGGTGAAAATTCCTAGCTTGGAGGGCTAGGTGAAAAGTCCTAACTTGGAGGGTTAGGTGAAAAGTCCCAACTTGGAGGGTTAGGTGAAAAAGTCCTGGCTTGGAGGGTCAGGTCCTAGCTTGGAGGGCTAGATTTGGAAAAGTCCTAATTCGGAAGGGTTGGGTGAAAAGTCCTAGCTTGGAGGGCTAGGTGAAAAGTCCTAACTTGGAGGGTTAGGTGAAAAGTTCCAACTTGGAGGGTTAGGTGAAAAATTCCTGGCTTGGAGGGTCAGGTCCCTAGCTTGGAGGGCTAGGTTGGATGAAACCCTAGCTTGGAAGGCTAGGTTTGAGTCCCTGGATCGGTCTGGTGACCGATCAGGGATGTTGGCACGCTGCTCCTTCATGGATCGGTCTGGTGACCGATCCAGCCATGACTGATCGGTCTGGTGACCGATCAGGGAGCACACAGTGAGGTTGGGAACCTACTGTGTGGCTCCTGATCGGTCTGGTGACCGATCAGGGATCAGGCCGTTGCCTCACTGCTTGGCTCGTGATCGGTCCGGTGACCGATCAAGGAGCAGGTAGTGTCCTCACTGCTTGGCTCCTGATCGGTCTGGTGACCGATCAGGGAGCACACAGTGAGTTGAGTTCCCCCGCTGATCAGTTCCTGAACGGCCCGGTGACTGATCAAAGACCTAGGATCTGATTTCTGCAGTTACTGTTCACTCAGACGTGGACCGATCAGGCTTGAGCCTAATCGGACAGGGAGCTACCTGATCGGTCTGGTGACCGATCAGGCTTGTGTCGCCGCGAGAGCTGGGAGTCCCAGCAAAGCGGTGGATCGGTCTGGTGACCGACCCACGAGTCCTGGATCGGTCCGGTGACCGATCACTTTAATTCAAAATGCACTGTCAGACGCTCTGATTGCGTCTGAACGTATCCGATTCTCTGCGCTTAACATCTGATACACGATTTTCTGCTTGATATGCTGTACTAATACTCTGATTGAGCTGCAGGTGACAGGGAAGGATTCAAACACTCAAGGAGAGTCAATGGAGGCCTTTCCTTGGAGCAGGTTTGTCCATTTGCCATCTCAGGTTGCAACGGCTGGAGCTGCTGACTGGAGCTTGGCTGAGGGAAGCTCAGGGAGTCCAGGGAGAGCTTAGTTGTAGCTGGCGTTGGCAGGTGAGCAGCTGGAGGCTGCAGTGAGATGGTGTCACCTGGTGTTCAGTGGAGAAACAAAAGGAGCGGAGCGGAGAAGAGTAGATAGAGTTTTTGTTGAAGCGACTTCTGGCTTGAGTTCTTGCTGCGCGATTGTGTTCTCCACACTTTGCTTGTGCGTTCTGAAGTTCCATCATCTTGAGCAAGCAACTGCAATCAGTGAAGCAACCATCCCTTACTTGAGCGCTTGGAGGAAGGAACAAGAGGCTTTGAGTCCAACAGCGAGAAGACACGAAGAAAGGGTTCTTGCGTGAGATCGTCGCTGGGTGGAGCTCGGGAGAAGCTTGCTGTGTTCTTATCTGTGCTAAGTGCTAAGTAAGATCTTTCTTGTGTTTCATTGTGCTTAAAACTATATCTTTGATTGAAACGCTGTGGAGAGGTTACTCCACCGAGAAGGATGTTGCATTCTATCTGGATTTTCCGAGGCTTGATTTGCCGACGATCAAGGGATCGCCCACCTTACGGGCACGCCAAGGAGTAGGGGCAAGTTATCCCCGAACCTTGTAAACCCTCTTGTTAGCGTCCTGCATTTGTGCTTAGCTTTGGGTTTTGGTTTTCTGCATACTCTGTTTTTATTACTTCCGTTATGCTACTAAACGTTTAAGTGCAGAATTTTGATAAGTGACAAAGTCCAAGTGATTGGCTATATTCACCCCCCCCCATCTCTAGCCATCCGAGATCCAACACCGGGGGCCGAGACTGAAGGGATGTGGAAGATCTATGTGGATGAGTCCTCCAATAGCCAGCATAGCGGGGTTGGAGTGTTAATAATTTCCCCTCGGGGAGATGCATTACATCTGTCCATCCGGCTACATTTCAAAGCTACCAACAACGAAGCTGAGTACGAGGCGATCCTAGCTGGCCTGCAAGCAGCTAAGCACATGGGGGCCTGTCGGGTCACTATATATTCGGATTCCCAGTTGGTATCACAGCAAATAAAGGGCGATTTTGAAGTCAAGTGCGAGCGTCTGCAGAAATATGTATCCCTTTACGAGCAGCTGAAGGCTTCCTTCGGGGAGGTTATTCTACAGAAGATCTCCAAGACTGATAATGTTTGGGCGGATGAGCTAGCCAAACTAGCTAGCTCCATATCCACCTGGTAGCTAAATGAATCTAGTGCCACAGAGGGGACAGTCGCGCAAATTGGAGAGGAAGTCGGAGGCGATGTTCAGACAGACTGGAGGGATCCCTACGTGGCGTTCCTGCGTAATGGGACTGTTCCAACCAAGGACCAAGAAAGCTGGCTATTCCACCGCCAGGTAGTCAGATTCACATTGGTGGGTGATCAACTGTATAGGAGGGCCTTTGCGCGGCCTCTCCTCAAGTGCATCGGACCGGGGGAGGCAAACTATGTGATGAGAGAGGTACATGAAGGCATCTGCTAGAGTCACATCGGAGGAAAATTCCTATCCCGGAAGATCCTTTTGGCAGGATACTTTTGGCTTACCTTACAGGACGATGCCCTTAAATTCGTGGCTGGGTGCGAGGCCTGTCAAAAACATCAACATGTGACTCACCACCCGACGGAGCCTTTGCGAGTTTCTATAGTGTCATGCCCTTTCGATCAATGGACGATGGATATCGTAGGCCCCTTTCCCATTGGGCCCCAGCAGAAATTTTTTTTTGCTGGTTCTCGTTGATTATTTCTCCAAATGGGTCGAAGATGAACCTCTGGCCAACATCATGGAGGCGGCAGTGATGAAAGTCCTCTGGAGGGACATTGACTGCCAATACGACATCCCTCACAAGCTGGTGTCAAACAATGGAAGACAATTCTCTGGACGCAAACTGAAAGAGTGGTGCGAAGGGTTAGGCATTAAGCAGACATTTATCTCAGTCGCATACCCGTAGAGCAATAGACAGGCCGAGGTTGTCAATCGAGAAATCCTGCGGGGACTCAAGATAAAGCTAGACCACGTTGGGGGTAGTTGGGTCAAAGAACTCCCCAGCATCCTGTAGTCCTACCATACTACCCTGCGAGAAGGAAGAGGTGAGAGCCCGTTCCAACTAGTCTATGGAGTTGAGGCCGTCCTCCCAGTAGAGGTAGGGGAAGAGTCTACCCGACGATAATATTATCACAAAGATGATAACAATCAGGAGCGGCTGATTGATCTGGATCTCATCTCGGAGGTGCGGGATAAAGCCGCAGCACGGTTGGAGGCGTATCGCAGAAGGATGCAGCAAGCCTATAATCGCCGGGTGAGCGCCAGTAGCTTTGAGGTTGGAGACAAACACTGGAAAAGGATCAAACCGGTCGGGGATCCAGGAAAGCTGGAGCCACAGTGGGACGGACCCTATGTCATCCTCAGAAAGCTCATCGGGGGTAGCTATTATTTAGAAGATAATAAAGGCAAGAGGCTGGAAAGGCCCTGGCATGCCAACCAACTCCGCCCTTATCGTACTCAATGAGGTATTGCGTTGTTTGCCAGATGTGTTCTTTGTTATCACTGCCTTGCGGTACAGTAAATAAAAAGTGTAAGTGAAATATCATGCGGGAAGCGCTGAGTCTCCACCTGTGTAAAACCCTACTACCTCTCGGTGAGTAGGCTTGGCCTCGGAGTTGCACATGCCCGGCCAAGAGCTGTAAAACCCTATTGCCTCTTGGTGAGTAGGCTTGGCCTCAGAGCTGCACATGCTCGACCAAGAGATGTAAAACTCTACTATCTCTTGGTGAGCAGGCTTGGCCTCGGAGCTGCACATGCTCGACAAAGAGCTGTAAAATCCTACTACCTCTCGGTGGATAGGCTTGGCCTCGAAGCTGCACATGGTCAGCCAAGAGCTGCAAACCCCTACTGCCTCTCGGTGAGTAGGCTTAGCCTCGGAGCTGCACATGCCCGGCCAAGAGCTGTAAAACCCTACTTCCTCTTTGTGAGTAGGCTTGGCCTCGGAGCTGCACATGCCCAGCCAAGAGTTGTAAAACTGTACTGCCTGTCGGTGAGTAGGTTTGGCCTCGGTACTGCACATGCTCGGCCAAGAGCGGTAAAACCCTACTGCCTCTTGGTGAGTAGGCTTGGCCTCGGAGTTGCACATGCCTGGTCAAGAGCTGTAAAACCTTACTGCCTCTCGGTGAGTAGACTTGGCCTTGGAGCTGCACATGCCCGGCCAAGAGCTGTAAAACCCTACTGCCTCTTGGTGAGAAGGCTTAGCCTCGGAGCTGCACATGCACGGCCAAGAGCTGTAAAACCCTACTGCCTCGTGGTAAGAAGGCTTGGCCTCGAAGATGCACATGCCCGGCCAAGAGCTGTAAAACCCTACTGCCTCTCGGTGAGTAGGCTTGGCCTCAGACCTGCACATGCCCGTCCAAGAGCTGTAAAACCCGACTGTCTCTCGGTGAGTAGGCTTGGCCTCGGAGCTACACATGCCCTGCCAAGAGCTGCAAATCTCTACTGCCTCTCAGTGAGTAGGATTGGACTCGGAGCTGCACATGCCCGGTCAAGAGCTGTAAAACCCTACTACCTCTATGTGAGTAGGCTTTGCCTCGGAGGTGCACATGCCCCGTCAAGAGCTGTAAAACCCTACTGCCTCTTAGTGATTAGGCTTGGCCTCGGAGCTGCACATGCCCGACCAAGAGCTGTAAAACCCTACTGCCTCTCAGTGAGTAGGCGTGGCCTTGAAGCTGCACATGTCCGGCCAAGAGCTGTAAAACCCTACTGCCTCTCGGTGAGTAGGTGTGGCCTCGGAGCTGCACATGCTCGGTCAAGAGCAGTAGAACCCTACTGCCTCTCGGTGAGTAGGCTTGGCCTTGGAGCTGCACATGCCCGACCAAGAGCTATAGAACCCTACTGCCTCTCGGTGAGTAGGCTTGGCCTCGGAGCTGCACATACCCAGCCAAGAGTTGTAAAACCCTACTGCCTCTCAGTGAGTAGGCTGGGTCTCGGAGCTGCACATACCCGATCAAGAGCTGTAAAACCCTACTGCCTCTTGGTGAGTTGGCTTGGCCTCGGAGCAGCACATGCCCGGTCAAGGGCTGTAAAACCCTACTGCCTCTCGATGAGTAGGCTTGGTCTCGGAGCTGCATATACCCAGCCAAGAGCTGTAAAACCCTACTGCCTCTCGATGAGTAGGCTTGGCCTCGGAGCTGCACATACCCGGCCAAGAGCTATAAATCCTTACTGCCTCTCGGTGAGTAGGCTTGACCTTGGAGCTACACATGCCTGGCCAAGAGCTATAAAACCCTACTGTCTCTTGATAAGTAGGCTTGGCCTCGGAGTTGCACATGTCCGACCAAGAGCTGTAAATCCCTACTGGCTCCCTACTACCTCTTGGAGAGTAGGCTTGGCTTCGGAGTTGCAGATGCCCGGCTAAGAGCTGTAAAACACTCCTGTCTCTCGATGAGTATGCTTGGCCTCGGAGCTGCACATGCTCAGATAAGAGCTGCAAAACCCTACTACCTCTCAGCGAGTAGGCTTGGCCTCAGAGCTGCACATGCCCGGCCAAGAGTTGTAAAACCCTACTATCTCTTTGTGAGTAGGGTTGACCTCGGAGCAACACATGCCCGGTCAAGAGCTGTAAAACCCTACTGCCTCTCGGTGAGTAGGCTTGGCCTCGGAGCTGCACATGCCCGGCCAAGAGCTGTAAAACCCTACTTCCTCTCGGTGAGTAGGGTTGGCCTCGGAGCTGCACATGCCCGGCCAAGAGCTGTAAAACCCTACTGCCTCTCGGTGAGTAGGCTTGGCCTCAGAGCTGCACATGCCCTGTCAAGAGCTGTAAAACCCTACTGCCTCTTGGTGAGTAGGCTTTGCCTACGAGCTGCATATGCCCGGCCAAGAGCTGTAAAACCCTACTGCCTCTCGGTGAGTAGGTTGGGCCTCGGAGCAGCATATGTCCGACCAAGAGCTGTAAATCCCTACTGCCTCTTGGAGATTAGGCTTGGCCTCGGAGCTGCACATGTCCAGCCAAGAGTTGTAAAACCCCCTACTGCCTCTCAATGAGTAGGCTTGGCCTCGGAGCTGCACATGCTTGGCCAAGAGATGTAAAACCCTACTGTCTCTTGGTGAGTAGGTTTGGCCTCGGAGCAGCACATGCTCGGGCAAGAGCTGTAAAACCCTACTACCTCTCGGTGAGTAGGCTTGGCCTCGGAGCTGCACATGCCCGGCCAAGAGCTGCAAAACCCTACTACCTCTCGGTGAGTAGGCTTGGTCTCGGAATTGCACATGCCCGACCAAGAGCTGTAAAACCCAACTGCCTCTCGGTGAGTAGGCTTGGTCTCGGAGCAACACATGCCCGGTCCAGAGCTGCAAAGCCTTACTACCTCTCGGCGAGTAGGCTGGGCCTAGGTGCTGCGCAGACCTGGCCAGAAACTGATCATTCTAGAGGGAGCAAGAAGTCACTAAAAACATAAAAAGTATATTAATGTTGGCAGCCAGAGCTGAAACGATTACTACATGAGAGAATTTGAAAAAGAAGAAATTGCGACGGACAAGAGGTGGCTGAGGAGCCCGTGCCCCGAGTCAGGAAGGGTTCTATAGATTTTGCTTTTCGGGAGGAAGGTCATCCTAGACCCGTTGGACGGTGATAGCGCTCGAGTCTGAGCCTGGTTTCAGTAACTGAGCCTTCTCCAACTGGTAGATAGTGCCATGGAAGCCCTGTTTGAGGCGCTTCAATGCCTGCACAGCTACAACCTCAGCGTACTCTTCCGATTGCAAGAACTTCACCTTGAACTTCGCCTCGACTCTAGATGTTGAGGCAATTTGTGGTCCGGAGTGACCAAGTATTTTGATGTTTGGGCAAAGGGTTTAAGTTAGGTTTACCCTTGTGTTATTATATGTGTATGTTGAGTGTGCAGGTTGTACAGGTTACACATATGGACTTGACTGGGCGGCCTCGGCACGGTGAAGGGTGGCATGGAGACAAGCTGGAGACTTGTGTGCACCCGAGGGACCTTGGAGAGCGGAGACGATGAGCTGATGGGTGCGGACTTTGAGGCATGCGTGAATGATGGCATGGAGGCAAGCTGGAGGCTTGCATGCATCCGAGGGACGGGAGCCGAAGATGAAGAAGGCGCGAAGGCAATAATTGAGGCTGCGGATGAGGAGTCAGTCGAGTCGTGAGGGTACGAGTGCTGTGTGATTATACTCGTGGAATTCTAGGGGTCGAGTGCTGAGAGAAGTGTACTCGGGAAGGGAAACCCTAGGTGTGTGAGTGGGGCAGTCGACTGCCTGGGAGGCAGTCGACTGATAAAACTCACAGAATGGTTTCGGGGCTGGACCAGTCAACTGGTAAAATGACAGTCGACTGGTAACCCCGAAAACTAGTCGTTGAGCTAGCCGTTGGCTAGCAATTAAGGCTAGACCAGTCGACTGGTAAATTGACAGTCGACTGGTAGCGAGGTTTTCAGCCGAGTCCTATTTAAAGAGGACTTCGTGGTGGTTGAGATTCTTGACGAAACTCGCTTGGATAAAGTGAGTTAGTAGTCTATTGTGATCAGAGAGCGTCCGAAGTGTTGTGGCGAGGTTTCTCCACCCACAAGGAGCGACAGATCTAGCCGGAGGTTATCCGGGGGTTGATCCACCGACGGATTCTTGGATTAGTCACCCGTCCGGGGTGGATACCAAGTAAATCAGGTTGTTAGCATTGTTTATTTTACTTTGCATATTATTGTTTCTGCTGCGCTAACGACTTTGTAGAGAAACGAACAACAAAGTGTTATTCACCCCCTATAGCACACCGAAAATGATCCATCAGTTGGTATCAGAGCGAAGGACCGCTCGTGATTGGAAGAACTGCCAAGAAGAGCACACGCTAGAGGGAGAAGAACATGGAAGAAAAATTCGGGGACGACATCTACACTCCACCGGCCTACGACCATGGAGATTTCGGGTATTGGAAGTCACAGATGGAGACGTGGTTCGGAATGGAGTGGGACCTTCGGATTGTGCTTGAAGAGCCCTTCGAGATTCCAAAGGATAAGCACGGGAAGAGGCTTAGACCCAGATATTGGAATCAAGAACAAGAAAATCAATCCAAGACGAATAAAAAGGTAATTGACATATTGCTTAATATTTTGCCTACTAATGTTTTGAATGGTGTAGGAGCATACAAAAATGCACATGAATTGTGGATCAAAGTAGAAGAATTTCATAGAAACCCTACACGAGGTCAAGTAGTGGAAGAACCCGAGGAAGTGAACTCGATAACCCAAGAGGAGGAAGAATTAAGTGAAAGATCAACCTCCTCAAGAGAAGAAGAGGAAGCATCAATCTCAAGAATTGAGGGGGAGGAGAGACCCTCAACCGTACCAGATCAAGAGGAGGCATCCACATCATCAAAGGTTGAAGAAGAAGTCAACCTAGCCTCTACCTCCACCAAAGCCAAGACCAAGGACCATATTACATGTTTTGGTTGCAACGAAAAGTGGCACTACAAGGATAAGTGTCCAATTGGGAAGGTAAAAGAGGTAAATCCTACACTCAGTTCAATTCCAGTTAAATCTAATGTGAAGTGTAGGATTGGAGAAGCTCAAGAGAAAAGGAAGAAAATCTTATGCTTTACATGTGGAGAGCTGGGGCACTTTCACACAAAGTGTCCAAGGAAAGGGGAACTAAAGAAGATGGAGAATTTGAGAAGATGGGAGAAGGAGGAGAGAAAGAGAAGAGGCTTCCATCAAAGGGAAACTTCAAGGGTAAGGGAGGTAATTCCTAACCCTAGATTAAAATGTAATTCAATTTCAAGTTCCTCAATGCATGATAAAAATAGAATTAATCATTCATCTATGCATGCTAACATTCATGAAAAATGCTTAATGGTGCATAATTTTGGTCCAAATATAATGATAGGGCTAGGGTTAACAAGGTAGATCAAAACCCTAGGAAGAGCATGCATAATGATAGACCCAAGACCTCTAGATCTAAGGATCATGGCACTAATCCCAAAAAGGGAAGGAATGTGCCTAGGAAAATGGGTAGTCCTGGGAATGTCCAAGGTGGACATATGGGTTCTAAGGTTAGAACTCTAGAAAGGGAAAATCAAGCCTTGAGGGCAAGGCTTGATAAATTAGAGAAAACCCTAGAGAGATTCACGGTTGGATCTAAGGGTTTGGATATGGTGTTGGGTGGCTTAAACTGCACAAATGATAGATCAGGTCTAGGATACCGATCTAAGGTCTCCCATGCCAAGGGAAAGAGATATGCTAGGGTAGCATATGATTACGACAAGAAGGGGGAGTCCAAAAATGACAAGGGGGTGCCATTTAATGGAAAAAAGAAGTGTTGTGGCGAGGTTTCTCCACCCACAAGGAGCGACAGATCTAGCCGGAGATTATTCGGGGGTTGATCCACCGATGGATTCTTGGATTAGTCACCCGTCCGGGATGGATACCAAGTAAATCAGGTTGTTAGCATTGTTTATTTTACTTTGCATATTATTGTTTCCGCTGCGGTAACGACTTTGTAGAGAAACGAACGACAAAGTGCTATTCACCCCCACTAGCACACCGAAAACGATCCATCACTAGATAGTTGGGTTGTGTGCTCACTTTGTTGCTGCTGTAGCTTGGCCTCAGCCTCCTCCTTGGCGGTCTTCAATGTCGCCACCTCATGGAGCAGACAATCTTGAGTCTCTTGCATTTCCTGGAGCTTCTTGGTAGCGGCTGAAGCTTGAGCCTCGGCCTGGGTAACCTTCTCCTGAAGGTCGTTGGCATAAGAGACTGATAGCTCTAGGTCGTACTCTTGCATAGTCAGCAAACGTTCGCGTGCCTTGTGCCAAGCCTCCAGGGCTTTCTTTGAAGACTCCAGGAGTTGGATTTGATTGGACATCTCCGTTGTTTTAGCCTGGAGTTGCTCACGCTCCTGGGATAGTTTCTGCAGGTCCTCGACCAGGGCTTGGCTCTTCTTGGACCCGAGGCGTTCCCGGACTTGATAGTCGTGTATAGCATCTTCATATGATAACAGAGTATTGAGATAGTGCTCGATCTTCACCCGGAGTGCTTGGCTAACCTCCAACTGCAGGAGGCCTGCCTCGCGGGCCCTGCCCGCCTCTGCCTCGACTGTCGCTACTCGCTGAAGGAGGTCTTCTGTGACCCCCCCCCCCCCCCCCGGAGCACAACATGCGGCTCGTAGCGGCACAATTAGAGGCAACCTGCCATAAAGAATAGAGGTAGTCAATGCAAGATGACAAAATAGAGAGGAAGAACTCAAATGTAATTACCGTCAGTAGAGACTGATATAACATGCCCAGGTATTGGGATGATCTAGATAAACGCCCCAGTTGAATGGGTGGGGGAAGGATTTTCTCAGCGGGGGGTCTTAACTGGCTGGGGACATCTCTCGATTAGGGATGTCCTCGTCTGAACTGGAGGCCATCTGCTAACCATCCAAGGGGACTCCCGGTATCTGGATAGATTGGGAGCCCTTAGGGGCCATCTTTTTGGGGACAGGGACCTTCGGATGAGCACTGGGGGCGTCCTTCGACACCTCCTTACCGCGTGGCACGACAGGAAGGTCGGTCCGAGGGACCGTGTCGGGAGTAGTAGCGACCGCCACTGTAGGCATGGAGGGTTCTTCACGAACCTCGGGAGACCGGGGAGCCGCATCCTTGCCGGCAAGGGAATGTAGAAACTCGGAAGATAGGCCTTTCCTCAACTTCTTCAGTTGGCAAGCCTTGTGGATTGTCTATTTTTACCGTTTTTTCTCGATAACGGGGGTCTCTGAGGGTGCCACAGAGGAAGGGGGGGGGGGCAACTTCTTCCTCACGCACCTTGGTGGGAGAGATAGTCGAACCTACGTCAGGGCCCGTTGGCAGCTCTGACACTCCAATATCTCAGGGAGACTCCGGGGCTTCCTTATCTTCGAAGGGCCCCGACACTTCCTGGTAGCCCGCAACAGAAGCGCTCATGGGGGCGGTAGAGGCTGAACTAGGAACCAGCGCCTGTTCGTTGGCCTGGTCCCACTTCAGGAGTTGGTTCATCACTCAGGAAAACATAATGTCGTCTATAAAATAAAGACAAAACGACATCAGTCAGTATTAACCAGGAAACGTACCAGGCAAAAAAGTAACTTACAAAGATTGGAGCTAAGGCGCGTGACTCTCGGACTAAGCTCAGCCCGATAAAGGAGCTCCTCGCATTGCACCAATTGGAGACCGTGGAACTCCATCCTAGCCAGGATACCCCTAGCCCTATGATATCCCTTGTCCTGCTGGAAATCACCGAAATCGGCGACCGGGGATAAACTGGCTGCCCAGTGGATAGGACTAAAGGGACGCTCAGGAAGCTGGATATAGAAGAACTGTTCCTTCCACCCTTTGTGGGAGGAAGGAAGACTCCCCCCCCCCCCCCCCCCCAAGAACCTATGACTGGAATAAGCGGTAAAGCTAAATGCCCCACGGGACTCGACAGGGACAAAGAAGAAATGGAAGAACTCGGGGGTCAGGGGAATGTTGAAAAGTTTAAATACTACAACAGCTCCGCCCATCTGGGCAAAGGCATTCGGGGCCATCTGTTGCAGGGGGATACCAAAGTACTTACTCATGTAAAAGGGCGGGATAGGGAAGCGATGCCCTAATTCTACCTGCCCCAGGAAGAAAGTATAAAAATCCTTACTAGTTGTTACAGGTGGATGACTTGGGGCAAGAACTCTCACCTCCCAGTCTTTTGGGATACTATACTTCTGGCGGGTGGCCTGGAGGGATTCCAACCTAACCCGGGAAGAGATGGTATCGTACAATTATGTATGGAATCCTAACTCTTTCAAGGAGTGCTCGTTGTCGCCTAGGGTTTTCTCTTTTTTTTCACCATCGGAGTCATGGAAATGGGGGAAGAAAAAAAAGAAGGAGACTTACCCTTGCGAAAGGGGCGCAACGGCAAGAAGAATAACCAGAGAAGGAAGACACTTGAAGATAGATAGGGCAAGGAGATAGTAGGGTGCTGATTGCACCCGCGTTTATAGGGAGAAGCCGCGCCGCTATAAGCAATAAAGGAGCAGAACATCAATGGCGCTGATTGGTCCTCTCGAGGAGCCGCTAGCTATTATTGCTGTCGCTTCGAATGGCCCGCGATGAGCATTGGCAAGAGTTCACCGCACCAAGGGGGAAGGACCACGTGGCGAGGTTACATTAGTAAGACGACTGAATTGCCATTGTAAGACCTCAGGTATTTATAAGGGGCCTGAGATAGCCATCAGAGCGCCGCCACATATTTGCCACATAATTTGCAGAAATGCGGGACATATTCAAAAAACCACCCGGAGGCCTAGGTGGCATAGGCTATATCTTAGGGCCCCAGGGGCCGCCCATGAAGTGGTAAAAAAGGAAGAGATCAGCTAGACCCAGCTTCTTCATCACAACACTAGTCCGATCAGTCAACCACACTTCCTTTGATCAGACATGAAGGGAGGGACTTGTGATGGAGTTGAATAGCCCGTGGTGGGCACGGGGGATGAAGAAGCTGCGTGGCATGACACGACGAGTCTGAGCTACTCTTCTTCCAGAGCCCACCGGACTCCCCTCGAGATACACACCCGGGAAGAGCAAGTCAAGAAACTCCCTCCCGGGATCACCCCGGGAAGTTGGGACCCAGGACTGCCTCGGGGAGCAGACCGCCCGTAGGTCACGCAGGCCAGAAGGCCCCAAGGTCACCTCAGGGAAGTGGAGCCCAAGCCACCTTTGACCTCGAATAACGGACCTCCTATTTTTGGTTCCATGGATAAGGATCGTCAATAATTATGGGAGGATCAGAACCCGTAAGCCACGACCATTATCAACCTCATCCTTATAACGGACCCGGTTTAATGACTACGATGGCCATTACAAAGGCGATCCTGTAACCGAAGATGGGGGGAACGTGGCAAAGAGCGTGGAGACACGTACGACCGCTATGGCAGTTATAAAAGATACTCCAACCCCTCTGTTAAGGGAGTTAAGCATTCTCTGTTGGGGCAATCTATGGTCCGGAGTGACCATGTGTTTTGATATTTGGGCAAAGAGTTTAAGTTTGGTTTTCCCTTGTATTCTAATATGTGTATGTGAGTGTGCAGGATTTGCAGGTTACACCTATTGACTTAGCTAGACGGCTTCGGTACGGTGAAGGGTGACATGGAGACAAGCTAGAGGCTTTTGTGCACTCGAGGGATCATGGTATAGCAGGGACGATGAGCTGAGGGGCATGAACTTCGAGGCATGCGTGAAGGATGGCATGGAGACAAGCTGGAGGCTTATGTGTATCCGAGGGATGGAAGCCAAAGATGAAGAGGGCACGAAGGCAATAGTCGAGGCTGCTGGTGAAGAGTCAACTGAGCCATGAAGGGACAAGAGCCGAGGGAGGAGGGAGGAGGACTCCAAGGGCAAGCCAGGAAGTGGACTTCAAGGGCACACGTGAAGGGTGGCATGGAGGCAAGCCAAGGGAAGGCTTGTGTGCGTATCCGAGGGACGATAGCCGGTGGAAGAGGACTTCAAGAGGCAAGCCAAGGGAGTGTACCTGAAGGCACGCAGGAGGAGGGTCATTAGAGTGAGGAAGAGTGTGTTTGTAAGTTGGGTAGTCGACTGGGGATATAACAGTCGACTACCAGCAAGCACAGAAACTCACAGAAGGTTTCTGACCCTGGACCAGTCGACTGCCCCAGGAGCAGTCGACTGGTCGTGACTGGTAAGTGGCTAAAAATTTGAACGTTGGGATGCAACGGTCGATTTTCAGTGGGACTAGTCGACTGCCCTGAGAGCAGTCGCCTGGTGGAGTGTTTTCCAGCTTGAGTTCTATTTAAAGAGAACTCGGTTTGGGCTGGGAGCTCTGACGAAACAAACTTGGTTAAGGCTTGTTAGTAGTCTCTAGAGCTCAGAGGTGTACTCAAGGTTGTGGCGAGGTTTCCCACCCACAAGGAGCTATGCGAGCTAGCCGGAGGGCATCCGGGGAGTGATCAGCCGAAGGATCAAGTGATCGTCCACCTCACGAACTGTCGTGGAGTAGGAGTCTTCATCTCCGAACCACGTAAATAGGTATTGTTAGCATTGTTTAGTTGTTAGTCTTGTTTTATTGTATTTCCGCTTGTGCACTAACAACGTAGGTAGAAAAGAAATCGAGAAATTGCTATTCACCCCCCTTTAGCAAGGCGTATCGATCTAACAAGTGGTATCAGAGCGAAGGACCGCTCTTGTTGGACTAATCGCCAATGGAGCACAAGCTAGAGGAAGAACAATGGAAGACAAGCTAGGAGATGACATCTACACTCCAACCCCCTACGACCATGAAGATTTCGGATATTGGAAGACAAGGATAGAAACATGGTTTGCAATGGAGTGGGACCTTATGATTGCTATTGAGGAACCATTTGAAATTCCTAGAGATAAGCATGGGAAGAAGCTTAGGCCAATATATTGGAATCAAGAGCAACAAAATCAATCAAAGGCAAATGAAAAGGTAATTGCAATTTTACTTAATATTTTGCCTAACAATGTAATTAGTGGTGTAGAAAAATATCAAAATGCACATGAGCTATGGAAAAGATAGGAGAATTCCATGAAAACCCTACACGAGTTCAATTAGTGGAAGAGCCCGAGGAAGTGAGCTCGATAGCCCAAGAGGAGGAAGAAGAGAGTGAGAGATCATCAACCTCATCAAGGGAAGAGGAAGAGGTCACCACCTCAAGGATTGAGGGGGAGGAGAGACCCACTTCCATACCAGACCAAGAAGAAGCTCCAACCTCCACCAAAGCAAAGACCAAGGATCATATCACATGCTTTGGGTGCAATGAAAAGGGATACTGCAAGGACAAGTGTCCAAAGGGTAAGAAAAAGGAGGTAAACTCTAAACTCATTTCAAGTTCTTTTAAATCTAACATGAGTTATAGGAATGGAGAAGCCCAAGAGAAGAAAAAGAAAATTAGATGCTTCACATGTGGAGAACTAGGGCATTATCACACAAAATGTCGAAGAAAAGGAGAGCTAAAGAAAATGGAACAATTAAGGAGATGGAGAAGGAGGAAAGAAAGAAAAGAAGCTTACATCAAGGAGGAACTATAAGGGTAAGGGAGGTAATTCCTAACCTTAAGTTAAAATGTAATTCAAATTTGAGTTCCTCCATGCATGTTAAAAATAGTATCAATTATTCATTCATGTATGCTAGAAAAAATGAAAAGTGCTTGCTTATGCATAATCATGAATTTAGGTATAACGATAGGAATAGGATTAACAAGGTAGATCAAAACCCTAGAAATGTCATGCATTATGAAAAATCCAAGACCGTAGGACATAAGGATCAAGGCATTAATCCCAAGAAGGGAAGACATATGCCTAGGAAAATGGGTAGGTTTAGGAATGTCCAAGGTGGATATGTGGATTCTAGGGTCAAAAGTCTAGAAAGGGAAAATTAATTCTTGAGGGCAAGGCTTGATAAATTGAAAAAAACCTTGGAAAGATTCAAGGTTGGATCTAAGGATTTAGATATGGTGTTGGGTAGTTTAAAACCCAACTATGATAGATCGAGTTTGGGATACTGATCTAAGATCTCCAATGCCAATGGAAAGAAGTATGCTAGGGAAGCATATAATTATGGCAAGAAGGAGAAGTCCAAAAATGGCAAGGGGATGTCATTTAAAGGGAAAGAGAAGGACTTAACCAAAGACAAGGTGTCTAAGGTTAAGAGGATTCATTTTGTAGGCCAAGAATCACCGGGGGACACCGGTGTGGTCTAGTATGGATTGAGTCACCTAGGGAGGTGGCTAGGACTAAGAGCTCAAGGGGGAGTTCTAGGAGCCTTTGGGATCCATGGTAAGTGGATCTCAAGAGATGGTTCTTTTAAGAAGTCTAGGTGGACTAAGAAATGTGTCAAAGGGTTTGGAAGACTAAGGTGAGTCTTAATCCTAGGGAATTGACACATAAAAAGGAATTTATGGAGAAAAAGATGAAAATGAGATTATATTTGATAAAAATTAAGGTTTAATGGGTAGATGCCTTATAACTCAATGCTAGAAATGTATTATGATTAGAAATGAGAAGATATATCAAGGAGAAGTCTAAATTAGGACTTTTGGATAGACTTAAATGATACAATTTAGGAAAGGTTGAATTTCGTACCAATATTGGGATCTGAAGTAGATGTGTTTGGAAATATATTTTTTCCAAGTAGACATAGGCTCCACAAATCTCTCCACGAAATTTCAGATTTTTTGGAGATTTGTGGAATTAATTAGACATTTCTGAATTTAGACTGAAAACCTGAAATTCAGGTATCAGTCGACTGGTAAAGGACCAGTCGACTGATCCAGGAAGAATCGACACTGGGAACCTTCTGTTTGTTTTGCCAGTCGTCTGGCCCTGGGGCAATCGACTGATCCATAAGGTTAAGAAGAAAAGGCAAATTGGCTGGTAAGAAATTGCAAAATTGGAAGCATGGGAAAGTGTCATGTTATCGTGTGAGATTTTATGTCATGATTTGATGTTATATGGTTTAAAGGTCATAAATTGATATTGAATGATAAACTCTTGATGAATGAAAGGATATGGAAGTTTCCCATATGTATCTAGGATTAAGAGGGAGTTGAAGACAATTCCATGTGTCAAATTATAATGGTTAGCCTTGGCAAACACATGAAATTATAGATAGATTTGAAAGTTGATATAAAGTGACCATTTTTGAGGAAATTAGAAGTTATACCAAAAGTCAAGTACATTTGATAATCTTCATGAAATCATATTTTTCTAGGATAGGGTATATCCTAACAAATGTGATTGCAACCTTTTAGATTTTTTCGGGTTTTGTTGAGTTCTTTTGGTACTAGGGGTAAGGTTGCTTGGGGCAATCCTTTGATTGTGTCAAAGGGGGAAGAACTTGAGTGTTAAGTTGGGTAAAACTTAACCTTGGTGTTACAATGTTAAGTTGGGTAGAACTTAACCTTGGTGAAAATTGAAAATTAGAGAAGACATAGGTCAAGGGGGAGGTTGCCTCTTGTTTGCCTTAATTTTCATAGATAATTTTGGATTTTGTGACAAACTTGGGAATGATAATAGAAACATGGTTGAATGTATTTTTCCCAAGTAGGTATGGGTACCACAAACCTCTTCACAAAATTTGAAAATTTTTGGAGATTTGTGGAATTTCTAGCGCATTTCTGAATTTGGCCAGAAAAGCTGAAATTCTGATTTTCAGAGTATCAGTCGACTGCCCTGGGGGGCAATCGACTGGTCCCAGGGCAGTCGACTGGTCAGGGCTAGATTGGGTATCCAGCAGCTGATTGGTGTCTAAATGATGTAAAACAAGTGTATGGGGGTTAGTATACTGTGTTTAGGATCATTAGGGATTAAAAGATCCAATAATTGGGATATTGTTGGAGTCTTTTTGATGTTAGGCAAAGGGGGAGAAGTGTTGGGTTTAATTTGGGGGAACCAAACCTTTGCAAGAAATCCTAAGTCTAGGGGGAGCTTAGGTGAAGGGGGAGCATTGTTGCTCCATTCTTGGCGTAAGAGGTACCTTGGAGAGGTTCTTAAAAAGCCTTTGTAAGTCCAATGTAGGAGGAGCTTTGGAGAAGTTTTAAAAAGCCCATTTTTGGCAAAATTCCTAACTTGGGGAGGTTAGGTGTGGGGATGCCTTGGGATAGGATCCATGATTGATTGCATTTGCATATGCATTGGCTGTGTAAGTCCAAGATGGAGTCTTGGCAACGTAAGTCCAAATGATTGTTTTAGCATTGTTATTGCTATTTATTACTATTTGTTCTCCCTAACTTAAACGTATTGCCAAACATCAAAAAGGGGGAGATTGTTGGGGCAATCTATGGTTCGGAGTGACCATGTGTTTTGATGTTTGGACAAAGAGTTTAAGTTAGGTTTTCCCTTGTATTCTAATATGTGTATGTGAGTGTACGAGATTTGCAGGTTACACCTATTGACTTAGCTGGACGGCTTCGGTACGGTGAAGGATGGCATGGAGACAAGCTGAAGGCTTGTGTGCACCCGAGGGATCATGGTATAGCAGGGACGATGAGCTGAGGGGCGCGGACTTCGAGGCATGCGTGAAGGATGACATGGAGACAAGCTTGAGGCTTGTGTGCATCCGAGGGACGGAAGCCAAAGATGAAGAGGGCATGAAGGCAATAGTCGAGGCTGCTAGTGAAGAGTCAGCTGAGTCATGAATGGACAAGAGCCGAGGGAGGAGGACTCCAAGGGCAAGCCGGGAAGTGGACATCAAGGGCACACATGAAGGGTGTCATATAGGCAAGCCAAGGGAAGGCTTGTGTGCGCATCCGAGGGGCGATAGCCGGTGGAAGAGGATTTCAAGCGGCAAGCCAAGGGAGTGTACCTGAAGGCACGCGTGGAGGAGAGTCATTGGAGTGAGGAAGAGTATGTTTGTAAGCTGGGTAGTCGACTGGGGATATAACAGTCGACTGCCAGCAAGCTCAGAAACTCACAGAAGGTTTCTGACCCTGGACTAGTCGACTGCCCCAGGAGCAGTCGACTGGTCGTGACTGGTAAGTGGCTAAAAATTCGAACGTTGGGCTGCAACGGTCGATTTTCAGTGAGGCCAGTCGACTGCCCTAAGAGCAGTCGACTGGTGGAGTGTTTTCCAGCTTGAGTTCTATTTAAAGAGAACTCGGTTTGGGCTGGGAGCTCTGATGAAACAAGCTTGGTTAAGGCTTGTTAGTAGTCTCTAGATCTCAGAGGTATACTCAAGATTGTGGCGAGGTTTCTCCACCCACAAGGAGCTACGCGAGCTAGCCGGAGGGCATCTGGGGAGTGTCCACCTCACGGACTGTCGTGGAGTAGGAGTCTTCATCTCCGAACCACGTAAATAGGTATTGTTAGCATTGTTTAATTGTTAGTCTTGTTTTATTGTGTTTCCGCTTGCGCACTAACAACGTAGGTAGAAAAGAAACCGAGAAATTGCTATTCACCCCCCCTCTAGCAAGGCGTATCGATCTAACATTCTCTACCACTCATACTCTCTTTTCTATCTTACACCTTTTTTCATCGAGGTACTGACTTGAGCGTCGGAGTAGGCTCCGCCGGACAACCTCCGGCGTGTTCCCCTAACGCTCGTGTTGATGTCGCAGGGCGCAGAGTTCCTCCCCTCCTGTCAGCTTCAACGCGGGCAGAACCTCGGTGACTGGCCATCGTCGTCGACTCCTTTCGGAATATACTCAAATACCTTCGATCACAAGTCCTCTCATGTCATGAATTGTATTGTGTATATTAAGATTAAATTCTTAGCAAAAGGTGAAAATCCAAGCAGATCATAAGATCGGATACAAGGTAGAAGAAGGCCCAAGATGAGGATATTAATATCAGCCCTAAGAGTCAATAATAAGATAAATAATATGAGACCTTTTATCATAAACCAAATAAAAACCTAGGATTTTAATACCCACATTGTATTTTGTATATGGATAAAACAAAATAAAAAGGAAATGTATTATTAGATAAGATTGAGAAGTTAATTAAGTCACGAGACACAATCTTATCGGATAAGATGGTGTCAAATTGTGTCACTCCTAAAAGTTAGGGTTTGATCTCAACTTATATATAGTAGCTAGTAGTATGGCGTGGGTGTGCATACGTGCTCGTGAGATGGGTGGCGATGAGAAACTTCAATTATGCTCGTGAGATGGGCAATGTATGGTAGTGTGCTCTTGTGGATACCATAGAGGCACGAACTTGTTGATCACACTGAGTTCAGCTTGATTCTCATTCGCAAAGTATTCACGTATCGAAGGTAACCTTTCCTAACAAAAAGTTTAATAAGAATTCGCTTGGATCTCTGGTGGGTTCCTTGTTTTACTACATTTCAAAGTTTCATTATGCTTCAGAACCAATAGAGGAAGCTCCACGTATATAGTCCAAGGAACAGGAAATTCATCTGGTATGAGATAATTGGGATCGATCGGTACATCGAAAGGAGATATATGGTTGAGGACAGGAGCGTAGCCAGAAATCTACTGATCCTGAGCTGAAGAACAACTCAGTAGAAATGGAGCCATGAGTTAGGGTTTCGAGTAACAAATTGGTTCTTTTTACATCCCAAACTTTATATCAAAATGAACGTTATGGTGCGAGAAACAAAAACCCTCAATGAATTTTGAGATTGCATGGTTACAGCGGAGTGCGATATTTTCTGACAAGAAATTTCCATCGAATTTTAGATTATGATAGAAAGAGAGAAAACTGATCAATTATTTGAGTTTTCTATGTTTTATTGGGCTAAAAAAGGTGATAGGCTAAACAATTATAATTGGCTAAAGACCAAAATAACTTATCTAGAACTTAACTCAATAAAAAATAAAATCTAATATATACTATTAACTTAAAAAAGAAAAATAAGTCGGGTTGGAGCCCACCCCGACCTTTAGGGTGGCTCCATCCCTGCTTGAGGGTTTAGAGATGAAAAATTTTATTTTAGGACTCACCAATCGATTGATATAACTAATCAATTGGTAAGATTACAAAGCCAAAACCCTAAACCTCAATTTTGTTGGACCTTGGATGGCTAGAGAGGGGGGAGTGAATGTAGCCAGACACTTAAACTTAGCACCTTTTCAAACTTTCCTACACTTAGATGTTTAGTAGCACAGCGGAAGCAATAAAAATAGAGTATGCAGTAAACTAAACCCTAAGTTAAGTACAAGCACAAGAACGCTAACAAGAGGATTTACAAGGTTCAGGGATAACTTGCCCCTACTCCTTGGCGTGCCTTTAAGGTGGGCGATCCCTTGATCGTCGGCAGATCAAGCCCCGAAAAATTCGGATAGTAAGCAACCTCCTTCTTGATGGAGTAACCTCTCCACACCGTTTCAAGATGATGAAGTATAAAGTATAGGAAATACAAGAAGGATCTTACTTAGCACTTAGAACCACAAGAACACAAGCAAACTTCTCTGAGCTCCACCCAGCGCAGATCTCACGCAAGACTCTCCTCTTCGTGTCTTCTCGCTGATGGACTCAAGCTTCTTGTTTCTCTTCTCCCAAGTGCCCAAGTAACAGAAGGTTGCTTCAAGGATCACAGTTGCTTGCTCAAGATGATGGAACAGCAGATAGCACAAACACGCAGCAAGAAGAAGTCGCAGCAAGCTCTAGCGAGAAGTCTCTACAGCCCTTCTCCGCTACACAGCTTAAGTCTTCTCCACTATCGCCAGGTCACCACCTCACTGCAGCCTCCAGCTGCTCACCTGCCAACGCCAGCTACCACTGAGCTCTTCCTGGACTCCCTGAGCTTCCCTCATCCAAGCTCCAGTCAGCAGCTCCAGCCGTTGCAACCTGAGATGGCAAATGGACAAACTTGCTCCAAGGAAAGACTTCCATTGACTCTCCTTGAGTGTTTGAATCCATCCCTGTCACCTGCACACTTAATCAGAGCATTAGCACAGCATATCAACCATAGAATCAAGTATCAGAGATCAAACGCAGAGAATCAAATGTGTTCAGACGCGATCAGAGCGTCTGACAGTGCATTTTGAATTAAAGTGATCGATCACCAGACCGATCAGAGAGCCTCCTGATCGGTCACCAGACCGATCAGGGTGGGTTTAGACCGATCAGGCTCCATCCTGATCGGTCCCCAACGCTCAATCAGAAATCACGATTTCTCTGGGACTCTCCTGGACCGATCACCAGACCGATCCCAGGTTGTGGATCGATCACCAGACCGATCCACCCCTTTGCTGGGCGATTTCTGAGCTTCGCAGTCCAACCCTCCTGATCGGTCACCAGACCGATCAGGGCATGCTCAGACCGATCAGCCTCCATCCTGATCGGTCATAGTGAGGAACTCGCGACACTTGATCGTTCTTCAGAACGGTCTGAATAGTGTTCCAGATCGGTCACCAGACCGATCAGGAGCATATCAGTAAGGTTCCCAAAAACCTACTAGATGCTCCCTGATCGGTCACTGGACCGATCAGGAGCAGAGCAGCAGGGGAACTCAACCCACTTGTGGGCTCCCTGATCGGTCACCAGACCGATCAGGAGTCGTGCAGTGAGTGAAACACATACTCCCTGATCGGTCACCAGACCGATCAGTCATCGCTGGATCGGTCACCAGACTGATCCACGAAGGAGCATCGTGCCAATCTCCCTGATCGGTCACCAGACCGATCCAGGGGCTCCAACCTAGCCCAACAAGCTAGGGTTTTACCCAACCTAGCCCTCCAAGCTAGGACCTGATCCTCTAAGTCAGGATTTCATCCAACCTAGCCCTCCAAGCTAGGATCTGGCCCTCCAAGCCAGGACTTTTTCACCTAACCCTCCAAGCTAGGACTTTTCACCTAACCCTCCAAGTTGGGACTTTTCACCTAACCCTCCAAGTTAGGACTTTTCATCTAGCCCTCCAAGCTAGGACTTTTCACCCAACCCTCCAAGTTAGGACTTTTCCACACCTAGCCCTCCAAGCTAGGATTTTTCACACCTAACCCTCCAGGTTAAGACTTTTCCACACCTAGCCCTCCAAGCTAGGATTTTCCACACCTAACCCTCCAGGTTAGGATTTTCCGCACCTAACCCTCCAGGTTAGGACTTTTCCACACTTAACCCTCCAGGTTAGGACTTTTCATTAAACCTAGTCCCACTAGGTATGCCTAGTCCACGACCAGGACTTAATCCCAATCATAATCATCTCATCAACCTAAACTAAAATCGACGTCAACACCAAAACAACAATCAGGGTCAGACTGCATCAACAAATTTTAGGTTTTGTAACACAATCGATTAACACAATTGATTGGTGTAAATCCAGAATTTCGAGTTTTGGCAAGTATTGTATCAATTAATTAGTACAGATTACAATCGATTGATAATCAATTCCAAGTACATAGAAACTTTCTGAATCGAGTATCTAGATATATTGGACGTTGCCAATCGATTAATGCAATTGATTGACAAAGGTTTCTCGAGCAAACAAATTGCTACCAAATCGATGGACCGATCAATTTAGGATTTCCAATAGATTAGCAAAAGATTCGATAGGAAATAGAAGGCTACCAAATCAATTGAATATTGTCAATTTATTGGTGATGCTCACCAATCGATTATGATTCAAGATAAATAATCTTAACCATTGATATGGAGTTAGTGATCGTTCAACAGATAGTCAAACAGTCAGTAATTGATTGGTATGCTTCTGCAAATCGATTGGTGGAGACAAAAAGTAGAGAAATGATCTGCTTGTGTGGTGTTTAAAAGGGGGCTTAGGGTACAAGAAGAAACAAGTTCTATTACTGTTCTTCAACTCTAGATCATCCTCAAGCTCTCATCTACAACATCCTCGAGCAAACCAAAAGAAAGAGAACCAACCTAAAGTTGTAATCTCTTCTATTTCCCTCTTTTGTTTCTTTTTCATCTTTGTGAGAGTTGTAAAGTGATCGTAATACTCCTTTAAGAGGTTTCTCCACATTCAATTTTGGTCTGAAAAGGAGAATATTTAGTGAAAGAAGAGAGTTAGGAGTGGATCGTTGAATTAGTCACTTCAAAAAGTTAATATCAAGGCTTCTACTGCCAAATCTCAACGACTAAGCGATTTCAATTATTCAATCCCCTATGCACTTTTAAGTTTTAGCTCGCAAGGTCCTAACAATATCTTTTGAGGTAATTATTAATAAACCATAAATATTTGGATAGGACAATATTGTCTTAAAGAAAGAATGACCTCGACCGTAACACTCTTATCCATTGGGATAAAATTACCTGAAGGGATGTATTGATATCCGAAAAGATAATTTGACGATCGATGAGATTAAGTCGATAACGATAATACCTAGAAGAGTAAATTTATTATCTAAAGGGTTGCCTCGATAATCAATAAGGTACATTGAGAGTATAAATATAACAAGGTATATGTTATCATACCAAACTCTATTAGTTTGTGCCATCTACTCATAGTCCAACTATTGGATCCACACCGACGATTCCCTACAAACAAGTCTCAATCTCCTTAAAGTTGCCAAGTTGATCGTCTTTACAAAAGCTAAGTTTACCCTATACTAGGAGACTCTTTTATTGCCAACTTGTAGAGCATTTAAACTCCAAAAGGTGTTAGATATATATGAATGGAAAAAGAGGCAGAGGAAAGAGATTCCATTGTGCATGAGTTTAGTCTCACATTGAGAGTCTCATGGCTTTATGGTTGATTTATATTGTATATGATGTGAACAAATACATAGGGAGATGCTCTCTCTCATGTGTGGGTATGTCGGGGGGAGGGGTGCAAATACATAGTCCGAATTACAATGACTCAAGGTGATGTAGGATCGTTTTCGTACGCTAGAGGGGGGGGTGAATAGCAATTTTCGAATATCTTCTACCTACACGGTTAGTTTGCGCAGTGGAATATACAATAAAAATAATAAGACAAAACTAACCAATGCTAACAATGAAGATTTACTTGGTATCCACCCCGGACGGGTGACTAATCCAAGAATTCGTCGGTGGATCACTCCCTGGATAACCTCCGGCTAGCTCGTGTCGCTCCTTGTGGGTGGAGAAACCTCGCCACAGCACCAAGCACACTCTGAGCACAAAAACTACTATCTTGCCTTTAACCAAGATAAGATTCGTCAAAAATCTCAGCCCCCACGAAGTCCTCTTTAAATAGGACTCAGGCTGAAACCCTCGCCACCAGTCGACTGCTCCCAGGGCAGTCGACTGGTGCCACTGAAATTCGACCGTTGCACCCTAACGTTCGAATTCTCAGCCAACTCACCAGCCACCTACCAGTCGACTGCTCCCAGAGCAGTCGACTGGTCCCCGGCCAGAACTCTTCTGTGAGTTTCATCAGTCGACTGCCCCCAGGCCAGTCGACTGGTCTACTCACCCACCTAAGGTCACCCTTCCTGAGTACATTCCACTCCGCACTCGAACCCTAGGATTTCCTGAGTACAATCACACAGCACTCGTACCCTCACGACTTGACTGACTCCTCTTCCGCAGCCTCGACTATTGCCTTCGCGCCCTCTTCATCTTCGGCTCCCGTCCCTTTGATGCACGCAAGCCTCCAGCTTGTCTCCATGTCATCCTTCACGCATGCCTCGAAGTCCGCACCCATCAGCTCATCGTCCCTGCTCTTCAAGGTCCCTCGGGTGCACACAAGCCTCCAGCTTGTCTTCATTCCACCCTTCACCGTACCGAGGTCGTCCAGCCAAGTCCATATGTGTAACCTATACAACCTGCACACTCAACATACACATATAAGAATACAAGGGTAAACCTAATTTAAACCCTTTGCCCAAACATCAAAATACTTTGTCACTCCGGATCAAAGATTGCCTCAACAGGTGACTCGTGTGCAAGCAGGGCCTGCGTACGTTGAAAGCAAATGAATCAACATTTTACCATTTGAGTTTCCTTTTGCTACCTGCTCAAGAATGTAACGAAAATATTAATTTAAAATTAATGATGATTCTGTAACGTCTCGACATTAATAGCATTATTAAACTCATTAATGTGATTCCGTAATGTCATGGCATTAATAACATTATTAAATGCATTAATGATGATTTCTTAACGTTTCGACATTAATGACATGATTAAATGCATTAATGGTTATTTTGTAACATCTCGGCATTAATAACGACATTAAACCAAGAATTATGGCCATTTATTACTGCCATATTTGAACGCTTCTATATAAGGAGATTGTAAGCAAAAGCAAAGATATAAGAAGAGAAGCGAAAACAAAAGAAATCTCCATTCGCCTGTGTTCCCACTTATAATGACTCAAGGTGACTCGTGTATAAACACGATCTGCGTATGTTGAATGTCGGACCGATTGGGATAAAATTTACCTAAGCGAATAAACTAACATTTTACCACTTGAATTTCCTTTTGCTACCTGCTCAAGAATATAACTGAAGCATTACTTTGAAATTAATGGCGATTCTGTAACATCTCGGCATTAATGGTGTTATTAAACTCGTTAATGTGATTCTGTAATGTCATGGCATTAATGACGTCATTAAATATATTAATGGTGATTCCATAACGTTTTGACAATAATCGCATTATTAAACGCATTAATGGTGATTTTGTAACGTCTCGGTATTAATGACAACATAAACCCAACATTATAACCATTTATTGTTGCTAGGGTTGAGCACTCCTATATAAGGAGGTCGTGAGCAAGAGTAAAGAGATAAGAAGAAAAGCAAAGTGAAAGAGATCTCTATCCACCTGTGTTCCCACTTACTCTCATTCCTACTTACTCTCATCTTTTCTGTCGTGTGTAGTCTGATCGACAGAATACCTGTGATAACATTCGGGTACCACTCAGTTCGCCATGACCACCAGTGTTGGGTGGAGATCGTGGTTCACCATTGTATCCTAGGAAACAAATGACCTGAGATAACCTCAACGCACAGTCGGAGGTAAGACGAATCTATTTCAAAGAAACTGCATTGAGTGTAGGTCTTGACTTCTTTATTTCTTGACTCATCGTTCCACTTGGGAATAGTCGGGTAACATCCTCCCAACTCGACAATTAGAACAGACAATGCTTCTTCCTGACTCGACAACATTCGAATCCTGGAGACTACACTTGGACTCAGAAATTTGGAGGCTTGGCAGTTACCAACTCGAGCAAGTCGTTGATCAAGAAGTCGAGCAAAATTCCGACTTGGACTAGAAGTAATGTTCCAGCCACCAGAAGCTTGGCAAAATCAACCCCCTCTAGTAGTCTGAAATTATCAGTTCAAGTCATCTTGGCAGATAAGTTGAATTTGATTGAGTGTAATTTCAATTCACTTAAGTCCCTAAATATCTCTGGCAAATTGTCCAACAATCTTGAAATAGATTTGATTATATTATGATGACCACGAAAAATGTTGAGGTGCAACAGACTCATCGTATGAAAACCCCCTCTGCTCCAATTGGAAATGTTCCAATCAACCATGGTGAAAAGCCAAAGAAGTTCACTTAGTTAAATTTTAAGAGGTGGCAGCAAAAGATGTTCTTTTACCTGACCACGCTCAATCTGGCTTGGTTCTTGACTGAGGACCCTCCCAAGCATGCTGAGGATGCTGATGTCCATGAACATCAGTGTGGTGGAGTCTTGGACTTATTCTAAATTCCTATGTCGGAACTACATCCTCAACTATCTTGTCGACTCATTATATGTTGTATACAACACAAAGAGAACAATTAAAGAGCTATGAGAGTCCCTATACAAGAAATAAAGACAGAGGATGTAGTGTAACGACCCTCCCTCCTCACTCTTGAAGGGACATCACATCACTTTCCTACTTAACTAGGACCAGTCAACTGACTCCTTGAGCAGTCGACTGGTGCCAGTCGACTCCTAGGCCAATTCACTCAACCAATCTTTCTGTTCGAAATTTGGTCGGGGATCAGTCGACTGGTGGGACTACCAGTTGATTGATGCAGTCGACTCAGCCTGGAAATCACTTGACCAATATTTCTGTTCCCTTGATTTCACTGAGGGCAGTCGACTGACTCCTTGAGCAGTCGACTGATACTTCTGGAATTTCGATTCCAGACTTTAGAAAATTTGGACAACTTAATGGGTACATTTCTACTTCAATTGCACTGAGATTATAGAACTCACAATCATAATAACCAAAATACTTGGACTAGATTATACTCCATTTAGCATGCATCTCAAACTCCAAATCTTTTGTGGGATAACAACTCAAACTTATTATCTTTGTGGAAATAAAACTACTATCATGAAACTTAAGTAAATAACTTAAAGTGCTAGCAAATCTCATCCCCAAGGATCTCACTCCACGGTTCTGCCGCCAATGACACAAATCATCCTTCCTTGAGCCTCCTTGCCTTATATCCTTTCTTTACCTTTATCTGCAGTAAAAAGATGCAAACTATAAGCAAATTGCTTAGTAAGTAGATACCTACTCTCACAAAGCATGCAATCAATATAAAACATGCTCTTGGTCAAATAATGCTTGCTTTTAAACATATGTACTAAAAATGCTATGCTCCACATGAATATGCTCATGAATACATGAATACACTTGTAACAATGCTTGCATTTAAAAACCTTGCTTGAAATGAAAAATGCTTATCATGCTTGAATTAAATTCTTGCTTTTGAAAACTTGAAACTTTTATATTCTTATACTTCAAAATAGATAAACATCCTTCTTTGGGCCCGCATAGTATCAATGCGCGCATCCCTAATAGGTTTCGGGGTAGCTAGCCATCGAACCCTACTAGAGCGTCTCTACTAGGCTTGCCTAGATCTTGTGGGTCTTAGCCCGGTACATTCCACTTAATAAAAGTAATATACTTAAACTTGTAATCATACTTGTGCTTAAAATGCATAATTTAGCATATTCTTTGCACTTAAAAAAAATAATGTTCCCAAACTTGTTTTGAAAACACATCAAGACCTTGGTCTTGTTCTTATCTCATTTCTTAGTCCCAGAACTCGTTCTAGGGCTTAGTAAGACCTCGATCTTACTCAGAACTTTTATCGAGCACCTTGCGTGTCCTAACTCCCAAAACTCATTTTGGGGTCAATCAAGACCTTGGTCTTGCTATACTAAGATTACAAACACCAAAAGACTAAAAATCATGTTCTAAAATCAAACGAGAACTACTTTTACTACAGGTGAGTGATCTACTTATATCTTTATACTTCTAAACTTACTACACCGGCGTAGGATCTAGCATGGTACTCCTCGTCTACTTCCTTCACTCGATTCGGATCTTGGGCGCAAGAAAAGAAGAGAAACCCTAGTTTCCCTCTTCTTGTTTTCGCAGGGAAGAAGAAGGAATGAGAAAACCCTTAGTTTTCTCTTCTTTCTATTCCTTTATATACTAAGTGGAAGTTGAAGCAACTTCCATAAAAGACGATTACTATCCCTTATCTTATATTGTTTCCATATACTAGTGTGATGCTTTACCACCACCTAATGGAAACTTAAATCAATGCTAAACGAGGGGTCTTGGGTTCGAGCTTCGACTTTGACCCCTTTAAAGAAATTTTTATATTTCTTTTTATTTTGGAAAAAATCTAGAAAAATACTGGAAAATTTCTTGGTGTTACATGCAGGGACTAAGAAATTTATTGTGGATCGATTCTTGAACTACAAGATGGTTGACTCTAAGACAGTGATCAACCGAGTACAGGAGCTTTAGGTGATGTTGTACGAGATCCATTCGGAAGATATGGTTCTGAGTAAAACCTTCTAGGTGAATGCTATGAAGCTATCTCTTGGATGGAAGGACTTCTAGAATTATCTAAAGCACAAGCAGAAGGAGATGAACGTAAAAGAACTCTTTGTTGGACTTCAAATTGACGAAAATAACAAGAGTTCAGAGAGAAAACTGTTCTCTCATGCTAGTGTGAAAGCCAAGGTGGTTGAGTACGATCAAAACTTGAAACGAATGAATTCTAAATCTTCCATGATGGGACCTAGAGAAAGCATAAACAAAAAATTGTCTGTGAAGTTCTTCTGTGGCTAATTCGGTCACAAATCTTAGAAATGTAAAAAGTCAAAGAAGAAGCAGGAGACCAACCTGAATGAGGGACCAGAAATGAATGACCTCTGTGCCATGATCTCCGAGCTGAACCTAGTGGGCTCAAACCTATGATAATGATAGATCGATACTAGTGATACCTGGCATATGTGCTACAACAAGAAACTGATCAACAACTTTAAAGAAGTCAATGAAGACAACTTATTCATGGAAAACTCAACAACCTCGGATATTATGAACCAAGAAAAAGTGGTGTTGAAGATGAACTCGGGAAAGGAGCTCACTCTGAACAATGTATTATATGTTCCAGAGATTCGAAAGAATCTGGTGTTTGGATCATTGTTAAGCAAGCATGACTTTCGTATTATTTTTGAGTCGGACATAGTTGTATTATCCAAGAAAGGAATATTTATGGGAAAAAGTTATATATATCTGATGGGCTATTCAAGCTCAATGTAATGACAGTTATGCCTCAGATAAATAAAATTGAAAGCTCTTTCATTTACATGCTTAAGTTTTTACGTTTGTGGTTTTGTAGATTAGGATATGTTAACTATAATGTATTACATAGATTAATAAATATGCAAAGCATACTTACATTCAACCTTGACCCAAAACACAAGTGTGAGACTTGTGTTATAGCTAAAATGATAAGGCCATCCTTTCATCATATTAAAAAAAAATAACGAACCACTCGACTTAATTCACATCGCCATGTGCAGCTTAAAAGGTACACTGATATGTGTTGGGAATAAATACTTCGTCACTTTTGTAGATGATAATATAAAATACAATTATGTGTATCTTCTCAAAAGTAAGGATGAAGCAATAGAAAATTTTATTTTCTATAAGAATGAGATTGAAACCAACTTAATAAAGAGATTAAGGTAGCTCGAAGTGATTGAGACAGTGAATATGTATCACTATTCGCTAAGTTGTGTGCTGAACATGAGATCAGACATGAAACAAAAGTTCTTAATACTCCTTAGCGAAATGGAGTTGCTAAGCGAAAGAACCGCACTCTAAAAGAGATGATGAGTACTTTTTTATTGAGTTCTAGATTGTTAGATTCTATGTGGGAGGAAGCTGTGTTAATAGTTAATTACCTTTTAAATAAGGTGCCCTGAAAGAAAATCTATAAAAGCCCTTATGAGTTGTGGAATGGTAGACAATCATCCTACAATGATTTGCGAATATAAGGGTGTATTGCCAAAGTTTTAGTGCCTGATCCAAAAAGGATTAAGATAGGACCAAAAATTATTGATTGTATATTTATCATATATTCACATAATAGCAGTGCGTATCAATTTTGTATATATGAGTCATAAATATTGGATATACACAAGAACTTAATAATAGAATCGATAAATGTCTTTTTTCGAGCATGTATTTCCATATAAGACTTGAGAGGCAGCTAGGTCCTCAAAATATGTATATGAAACATAAGAGGAAGAAGAAGATAATGAACCCGTTGAGTTTGAGCTTAGACAAAGTAAAAGAGCTCGAGTGGAAAAATCTTACGGAATAGATTTTATCATTTTATATTGGAAAGCGAGCCCTAAAGTTACGCAAAAGCAGTAAGCTCTTCTGAGGGATCTCATTGGAAAGAGACAATTACATCTGAGATAGACTCAATCTTGTAAATTCACACTTACAAACTTGTGGAACATTCTCCGGGAAGTAAACCATTAGGGTACAAGTGGATATTCAAAAAGAAAATGAGATCAGATGACACAATTGATATGCACAAGGCTGGATTAGTAATTAAAGGTTATCGATAATGAGACGACCTTGATTACTTTGATATGTATTCTCCCGTGTCGAGAATAACAATCATTAGAGTGTTGTTGGCTATTGTCACTCTATGAAAATTAGAAATACATCATATGGATATAAAGACAACCTTTCTAAATGGGGAGTTAGAAGAAAAAATTTACATGGAGCAACTTGAAGGATTTTCTATGTCATGACAAAAAAAATAAGGTTTATAGATTGACGAAGTCGTTATACAACTTGAAACAAGCACCAAAATAGTGACATGAGAAATTTGATAATTCCATGAAGGAATGTGGATTCAAATCAAAATGTGATAAATGTGTCTATATGAAAGTCACAGAGAATGACTATATCATCTTGTGCCTATACATAGATAACATACTTATCATTGAAAGCAATGATAAGATGATCAAATTCACTAAAGCTATATTAAACTCAAGATTTGACTTTAAAGACATGATCTTAGCTTATATGATTCTTTGAATAAAAATTCTTAGAACAATCGAAGGACTTATTCTTAGTCAGTCCAACTATGTGATCGAAGGATACGGCGATGAAAGTTGGATATATGACATACAAGGCTTGAATTCTACGAGTATATATGAATTCACTATAAGAGGTGCGACCATTTCATAGAAATTTTCTAAGCAAACCATGATAACTATATCCATGATGAAGTTTGAGTTTGTAACTCTTGACAAATGTGGTGAAGAGGCTGAATGACTATGACAATTCTTAGAAGATATTCCAAGATGACCAAAATTTATGCCTACAATTTACATACATTGCGATAGTCAATCGACAATTGGTTGGGCATAAAGTCATCTGTACAATGGTAAGTCTAGACGTATACATCGTAAATACAATAGCATTAGGCAACTATTCTCAACAGGAGTTATTATTGTCGACTATGTGATGTCAAAGGATAACCTAGCGGATCCACTTACTAAAGGGTTAAATTGAGAGTTAGTTGCAAGCTCATCGAGAGGGATAAGCTTGATGCTGTTGACAAATATTGGTGGAAAGGAAACTCAACCTATGCAGACTGAAGATCTCAAAAATTAGGTTCAAATGGACAACCTAACTACACCGATAAAGTTGCTCACTATGGAGGAACGACCCAGTGGAACAGTGAAGGATGAAGGTTAAACACACGCCTTCTAATGATCTAATAGAGTTATGTGGAATACTCTTTAGAGATCACCTATATGAGAAAAAAGTGGAGAAGAGAATTGGAGATACAATTCTTAGAACTTCTCATAGAATTAAACATGTTCATGGCCAAAAATGAACATACTCATGAGAACTGAATTGTATTAGGGAGAGTTTTAGATGAGATATGTAAATGTTTACACAAATGACAGAATTGTTCAAGAGCATCGTGTCACAAGGGAATGTTCAAAGGATAAAACCTATCTATCCTATACTGGATTTAACTATTGAATACTATCACATACCCTATTTCTATTAATGTGGGAGGATTGTTGGATATATGTCAATGGAAAAAGAGGTGGTGGAAAGAGACTCCATTATGCATGGGTTTAGTCCCACATTGGGAGTCTCATAGTTTTATTGTTGGTTTATATTTTTACACATACATATATGATGTGAACAAATGTATAGGTAAAGGCTCTCTCTCACCATTAATGGAGACATTAAATCAATCATGCATTATGATTATTTATTATAACCAGGGTTGAGTCGTGAGCAAGAGCAAAGTGATAAGAAGAGAAGCACCTTTGTTCCTCCTTACTCTCATCTTCTTTGATGTAAGTCTTCCGCTCGACAAATACCCATGATAACATTCGGGTACCACTTAGATCGTTGTGATCACCAGTGCTTGGTAGAGATTGCGGTTCGCTGTTGTATCCTGAAAAATAGACGACTTGAGATAACCTTGAAGCACAGTCGGAGGTGGGACGAATTTGTTTCAAGGAAATTGCGTTGACCACAAGCCTCGACTTTCTTCATCTCCCCACTCATCATTCCACTTGGGAATAGTTGAGTAACATCTTCCTGACTCGGCAATCGGAGCAGATGGTCCTTCTTGTCTACACTTAGACTCGAAAATTTAGAGGCTTGGCAGTTGGCAGTTGGCAACTTGGGCAAGTCGCTGAAGTTGGGGCGGCATTCCGACTTGAATGGGAAACAACGTTCCAATCACCGGAAGCTTGACAAAATTACCCCCGCCAACAACTTGAAATTATCAGTTCAGGTTATCTCAATAGATAAGTTAAATTTGATTTGATATAATTTCAATTCAACCAAATCTCTAAATATTTCCGAGAAATTATTCAATAACAAATATTTATAAAATGTACTCAAAGGATCAAAATCATAAAAACATATAAGTTGCCTCCCTAAATTTCAATGGATAAATAATTATCTGATCATATCATTATTTTTGGTCTCTTCTTCCGCATTCAAATTTTAATTTATGATCGAAACCATACATTAGAAAATAATCGTGATTTGAGATTTTGAATTTTAATGCGGTGTGGTATTGAATTTCGATAATTTTAATACATATCTAATTTCGTGTGGTATCGAAGTGACCACGAATTTGATTCTGATAATGACAGTCATGTATTTATTGGTTTTTAATATTTGATATGTTTCAATAATACGATACGAATACAGACAAAATTTGAAAGTGATATGACATGATACAAATACAAATAAATAGGTACATAATTGACTTATTCATTAAATTAAATTAATATTTTTATGCCACATAGACTATTTTTATTTTAAAATTTTAATTAGTTTAGATCACAAAAATATTTTGAAATTCAAACAATAATTTTACTTTTAAATGTATCCGTTTTATAAAATGTCCAAACAAATACTTCTAAGATTTTAAATTGTTTACATTACTCCTCCATATTAAAAAATAATTAATAATGTTGGATAACGTCGAATTTTGAACGATCGATCCGGTGCGATAAAAATTTTTCATCGGCTGCATAGGATAAATCGGGAAGCGTTCACGGCGGACGGTCCAGAAGCCTAGTGTTTCAGGATTCGTGTTCTATTTGGAAGAAAAACTCCTGTAAAATATGTCGTAGTTGAGGATCGAACTGTGAATATTTGAGATGATAATTAATTATCCTTTCACTGTATCAAAACATTGGGGGCAGAGTTTAGGATGGATAATACTCCCGGTTTAGGATGGCTAGATTAATATATATGATAGATTTTATTATGTATATTCTATTTATGTATATGTTATTGGGTAAATTTTCATAAACTCCTTACATATTAAGTCAACTTTGCATGTAATCCCCACATAAACTTTTCTTTGCATGCAGTCCCTGATGGGATTGACAAGACAGTTTGATGAGTATTATTTGAAGAAAGTTGAGTATAAAAGTTAGAAAATTGAGTATGTAATGTTGCATCCACCACATCAATAACCCATGTACTCAATTTTCACTTTTTTATACTCAAGTTTCACTCTTTTATACTCTGTTTTCACTGATGTATACTCAGTTTTCACTCTTTTATACTCAATCCAGTAAGGAGTAAATACAAAGAAAAACTTGTATGGGGAGTGTATACAAAAATCAAAGGGCTATTAGAGAGTTTTCTATAATTTACCGTATGTTTTAAATCCCCTTTCATATAATCATCATAAAAGGATGGTTAATATGACGATATCATATTTATTTTTTATATTATTTCTCCGTGTCACTTCATAAATCACACATTTATTAATGTATAGCAAATATTTTGAAAAAAAAAACTTTGAAGGATATTTCAATATTAATAAAATCCAGTGATATATTAAAAAAATACTAGAAGGTATTTTAAAAATTCTCCAATATTGATGGATAAAATTCGTTGAGACGGAAACAGCAGCAGAATTTTTAAAATAATAAAACAAAAATGAGCGGATTTAAATTTTTTAGAAAAATGTGATTTGAACTCTCCAGTCTTATAAGATTTACTGATTCTGCACAAATTTATTATATATTAAATAAATAAATAAATTCCTTTAATTTATTGCATTATATATAATCTAATTAGTATATTTTAATCGGATCATTAAGTATTTGACATAGTGAAAGGCTGACGTAGCAAAATAAATAAATGAAATAATCAATTCTCACTTAGAAAAATATTAAAATCTTAAACGCAACAAAAGAAAAAAAACATGCATTAGCGAAGGAAATATTCCGTCGTTATTCCATCGCTAAACAATAATAGCGATGTATAACGATAAAAATAACACCGTCGACTACCACACCGTCATAGCTTAGGATAGCGACAAAACTTTTTTATCTGTCGCTAATACCGACGGATATTAAACAAATAATCCATTGCTATTTGCGACGAATACAAAAAAATCCATCACTAAATAACGGAAATCGGTGGTCATCTACGGTATAATAGCGACGGAATCAAAAAGTTCCGTCCCTATATTATCGTAACTAACGACGGATATCGTAAATATCTATTTCTAATTGCGACGGATTATTGACTATTCCGTCGCTATTAGATAGACAGTGGACTTAGTTTTCCAAAGATAGCCACGAAAAGTAAAATATCCGTAGTAAATTACGACGGAATAGTTAATAATCTGTCGCTAATTGCAATAATTTTTCAACAGTCATTCCCTAATTTTTCCACTTACCATATTTACATTCAATACATACATACATATCCAAATAATAACACATATACAAATAGTTAATAATATGTCGCTAATTGCAATAATTTTCCAACAGTCATTCTTCAATTTTTCCACTTATCATATTTACATTCAATACATACATACATATCCAAATATAACACATATCCAAATAACAACACACACACACACACACACACACATATATATATAATACATATCCAAATAACAACACATACATACATACATATCCAAATAACAACACATATCGAAATACATATCCTAACACATACAAAACAATAAAACTAGTAACTGTATCAAATTCATATATCAAAAAAGTTGGATCAAGACAAATTCATATCCGAATCCAAATTAAAACAATTTAATGATAGACAATACATACATGAACATATAGTCAAGTCATATCCATATAAAAAAAATAGTAGTGTATACATACATGAACATAAAGTCTAGTAGAAAATAGACATATCAAAACTGGATAAAAAGAATAACATTTCTGCATAAAAGAAGAGAAACCATATAAATAAAAGTGAAATATAATAATAAAACAATATTAGTGAAAACATAATTAGTATAATTATGTATAAAATGAAAAAATAACATACATTTAGTGATGTATATAATAACAAAATAGATAGTATAATAATTTGATTTTGTAAATATAGAAAAAAAATATAACATACCACAAAAATATCTCTACTCATTAGGGGTATCCTAAGGGTCATGCGTCTCCTAAGACTCAAAACGAGGAGGGGTGGATATCTGTGACATTGGCGATAGTGCTGCTACAAAAACTTGCATATGATGCACTAACGCCTCAATGTGTCTGACGGGTTCGCGGTTCCCTCAGCTCTGCATTATGAGTTGAGCCCGCAGAGCATCATTCTCCTCCCGCAATTGACGAACCTCACTAAAGGAGGAGGAGGAGGAACTTGGACGCCCCCTAAACCCTGGAGCTCTCATCTGATCATATATAACTTTTGCTTGAGAGCTCAGGCTGTATAGGACGATCTTCCTCCTTCCATCTACGACATCATAGGAAATGTCATTCACCTGGTTGATGGAAAGAGAATGTGAACCCTCCCCCTCTACAACAGGCTGAGACGTCTATACAACTCTAGCGGTAATTGCTTCCTGTGAAATAAGAATTAAATTAATCTCTTTAAAATGTCAAAACAAATATACTAAAGTTAATATACAAACATTTATTGCTATTTTAATAAATGTACATAACTAATCAATGTCCTATATTAAAAAGATTCAGCGTAACTACTTTAACAAATAACAAAATATCTAAACTAATTTACAATTTGATTTGTCAACCACAAATAACAATCTAAATTATCCAACTTTATTTTCAATTAATCAAACACAAATTAGTATCCTAAATTTAAAAAATTAAGGATATTAATTATCCTAATTAGGATACTAATTAGCAGACCCATCCACCGGCGCGGCCGATGCGGTCGTGCATGCACGAAGGAGGCCCCACACGATCGGAGGTGACGGTTGCGGCCGCCGGAGGCCGTTGCGGGCGTGCGCGACCTCATGCGGCAGTTGCGGCCGCACGCGGACGCAGGAGGCCGCGCGTGGCCGCAGGAGGAGGTCGCGCGTGCTGGCAGGAGGCCATGCGCACCCGTAGGAACGGAGGAAAAACACACCACTTGCATACCTGTGACTGGAGGAGGAGATCGCTGGAGGAGGAGACGCTGGACGATGGAAACACCGAAGGAGAAGAATCCTGCACGCGCGAGCGGCGGGAGAGATATGACAGAAATAAACCCTAAAATAGCAACGGACGTTTACGTAGTCCGTCGCTATGTAGCGAATTTTTTGTAGTGTAACATAACAAGTCTCCCGTGACATCGACTGTATAGATTTTTCTACCAATTTTATTATATATTATATTATTATTTAAATTTAATAAATTTATTTTATTTTGTTATTACTAATTAATTTTTTAATTTTACTCAATTGGTATGCTTATTTATTATAATTTTATATCGTCTAACTTAGCATCTATCAATCATCTACGGATATATATATATATACCAATATGTTTAGTTTTTTCTTAATAAGTTTAATTTTAACTTTGTCTCTAATATTTTAATTTATTATCTTGTTCAACCTTTTATGCACATGAACTTCAACATTCTTATCTTTATTATTTTCATTTTTAACTATCCTCCTTATATTTTATGTAAAATAGTTCTTCCAATCCTTACATTATTTTATAAAATTTATCCTAAATATTTAAACCTCTTAGTTATATACAATTTGTTATCTTTTATTTTAATAATGATCTCATTACATCTAATATTACAAATAATTATATATATATATATACACACCACACACTACTTAAACCTATAAAATCTTTCGCTTAGCAATTTCTGATAAGATTCGAGTTTAATATTTATTTATTCACGTGTCTTATCTGTCAAAATAATATCATTTGTAAACAATAAACATCACAGTACCATATTTTGGATGTGTCTATAATTAGTGTAAAAAATAGAGACTTAAAATTGATCGTTGATATAACTTTATTCTTATGAGAAATATTTCAGCTAATCCGTTTAAAATTTTATTTTTATCATTATATTATTATACATATCTTTAACTAGTTCAATATACGTTATGTTGACATCTTTTTTTTCTTCTAAAATTCTCTATATAATTTCCTTTGAGACTCAATTACAAATTTTGTCTAAGTTAATGAATATCATATGCAAGTCTTACTTCTATTCCCAGTACTTTTCTATTAATCGATCTTCAAACATAAATATTAATTGATTTTCGATTATCATGATATCTATTTAGTCTTTTTTCTATTACTTTTTTATGGTTCAACTCATTAGGTTAATAATCTTATCATACATCTTTTTTTTCTTATATAAGAAAACTAAAATATTTATCCTCCACTAATGAGATATTTTTTTATATATCAAGTTGAATAACTTTATAAGTTATTTAATTCTTATTTTTTTAAATACTTTCACACCTCTATTAGAATATATTCAACTATTTTTTTCTATTTTCTATTCCATTTAAAATTTGTTCGGTATAATAAAAATTAAATTAACTAAGTTAAAATTAAAAACTGCATTGCCTCCAAATTTATTAATTACATGGAATCAGAATATAATTTTAATTTAAAGGTCCTAATAAATTATAAAGATTAAAAATTAAAGTCTTGATCGCGTTACAATTACGTTCTTCTTCTTGTCTTCTAGCCCCCGAGCTATGATACAGCGGAAAGATAATTAATTGTCATCTCAATATCCACGGTTTGATTTTCAGCTATGACATATTTTATAAAAATTTTCCTTCAAATGGGGCGCGAATCCTGGGATGCTAGGCTTCTGGACCGTTCATCGTGAATATTTTCCGATTTACCCTGATGGCCGCTGAAAAATTCCTGTGGGGTCAAGCTCTACTTCCAATTTACCTGGTGACCAATGGGAAACTTCCATAGGGCCGGGCCATATTTTCCTATTTATCCTAACAATTGATGAAAAACTTCCGTACCATCGTCTGAGGTTGAAAAAACATCTTTAATTTTTTTTTCTTCTTCTTGTCTTCTAGGTTAGACTTGAGCTCGATGAAGTACTTTTGTGCGTCGCTGGCTACTTGCGTCGCCGTCCTGATGATCACGAAATTGCGCGAGATGTTACTTCAATCGCCTTTGCCGTACTTCTTTTGGCCAAGCAAAAACAACCTGAAGGATTTCAAACAGAATTTAGTTGAAACATTGATTCAAACAGCTTGTGGGCAACGGATTGAAGAACCATGGCGAGGATGGAAAGAGGTTGAAGAAGAGTTTACTTGTGCTCCTCTTTGATCCAGAGAACTCCTTCTTCCTCTCGCCATCGAGCCCTCTCAGACCGGAACGCTTGCCGGCCAGCGCATCGTCGAACAGCTTGTTCTCCGCCGGCGTCCTGCTCCCGTTCCCGCCGCCGTTCTGGCTTTCCATCGCAGAAGAAGAGGCGAACCCTGCTGGTGAGATTGACCCCACCCCCCTCGTTGCTTTATAAAGAAAATGAACAGGACGGGCATACCCTTCCATCGCCCTCTTCGCCTCTGCCATTGGCAAACATCAATCGACAAGCGCTCGTCGTGCTAGAATCGCATTTGAAATTAAAAAAAAAGGCGTGGATTTGGAGACCAACGCCAGCGTCTCTCCATCACATCGCAGATGAGGAATCTCCGATTGGCCTCCCCCTTGTCGCTTTACAAAGAAAGTGAACAAAGCTTGCCCTTCCGACGCCCTCATCGTCTCTCTTATTGGCGCATGCCAATCAACGAGTGCTCATCGTGCTGGAAACGCACTTGAAATGACAAAAGGCGCGAATTTGGAGACCAAAAGGTTCGGCACCAGTGTCTTTCTCCATCATATCAAAGTGGGTGAGCCCGCGGATAGTGGCACTCCGCACTCCATCTGGCGAAGTTCCGCTCGCGCATTTCGTCAAACAGCTATCGAGCAGCGTGGATATCACTGTTCGGAGAGCGGTCGCCGATAGAGGCACCGGCGGCGGCGGTGATGAAGGCATTGAAATGGTGGTGTGGGTGGATGAGTGGGAGAAGCGGTCGGTTTCGGAACGTGGTTCGTGGCCGGGGGAGTGGGCTTCGGCTTTGGATTTGGGCTTCAATGTTTCAATAAAGCCCTTCTCATCGGCCCAATTTGTGTCCGTACATTATATTTTGATTAGAAATATTGAAGGATGTAGACCGAAAACATGTCTATGAAATATAAATCGACAATACAAATTCATTGGTTTATCAAATTAAACGAATTTTAACAATATTTTATGTTGCATAATTTATTTTTCGAGCATATTTTAATTAATTTCAAAAATATGTATTAATGAATTTGATATTTTAAATGATTTTACACTAGAAGCAACCATGCCTCACACCATATTTAGCAAAAAAAAAAAAAAAATGCCTTTACTATGATGTATGAAAAAATTAATTATCATCTTAGACATTCATGATTTAATCATCAATTATGACATATTTTGTAGAAATTTTTTTCTGATGTATCGTAACGGCTAGTTGAAAATTTTCATGAGATCGGATCGGTCGTCCGAAGGTGAAAAAAACCTCGTTAAAAAAAATAAAAATAAAAAAAATATTTCAGCAAAAGAATGAACTGGATTTGACCATCACTTCCATTTATTCAATCACCATTAAAGCATCTGGCTGCCATGAAAACTACAACTCATGATTAACGCAATCATTCCAAGTGTATTAAAACATAATGAGAAATGAATGCATAATTCAAAAACTCAACCACTGAAATCCAAGTAGCCATGAACTGAAGCCATCTCCTCTTTTGTCAAAGAGAAAGGACACCCACACACACACACGCACAAACAGCAACAACAAGAAGCAAGGGTTGGTCAATGAGCAATCACCATTGACTTTGATGTGCTTATAGCATTGCTCCTTCATCTCAAGGCACACAAAGAAATCACCAAACTGGAGTGTCCATTGATGTTTATGAATCATGATGTGTGTGTCACCACTCACCAAGCTATTGAGTTGCTCAGATTCAATATGGAGCATCTTCGGCTACAAAAGTAAGGTTTCCTAAAAGTTGGATTTATGTGCTGAAATCTCAATATTTCATTCAAACTCAAAGCATTCATATGATTAATTCTGAAAATCCATTAGCACAAATCCTCTGACAGCAAGTTAGAGGATGTAATCCTCAACAATCTCTCATCCATGAGCTGTGAATTTTAGGCTGAGATCTCAGCATAGATCCATGGATATGAAAAGAATCATAATCTTCAGCTACGAGACAAGCCACAATAACTGGATCCATGTTCTCATCCACCTTTGCTAGCATTTTTGACAATCCTGATTTCGTTCGATCTCAAGAATTCATATGTTAATTCTGAGAATTCACTCGTAGATCCTGCACCGGCAAGGCATCTAGTTAGAGGATGCCATCCTCAACAATATCTCTTCTGTGAACTCTGGTGTTGTAGTTTCATGCCATGTGAAGCTGCTCCGAGCTGATTCTGCACAAATTGATTCCCCGATGGACTACTCGCTACTTCACCGAGCTGATTCTGATCTGAATCGGCAACAGCAGAGTACTGGCTCGACAATGTAGGTGCTGTGGTAGTAGATGGCTGCGAAGACCGTGAGGGCAACCTAGGGTTATCAGGCAAATCTACGGTAGTAATGTCGTGTATGCTCGATCTCCTCTTGTCTTTGCTGCCGGAGTTGAGCCTGATGAAGTACTTTTGGGCGTGGCTAGCCACTTGTGTAGGAGTCCTGGTGATCACGAAATTGCGCGAGATGTTCCTCCAATCGCCTTTGCCGTACTTCTTTAGGCCAAGCAAAAACAACCTGAAAGATTTCACACAAAATTTGATCGAAACAGTTCGTTGAATCATTGATACAAACAGCTTGTGGGCGACGAATTGAAGAACCATGGCGAGGGTGGAAAGAGGTTGAAGAAGAGCTTACCTGTGCTCCTCTTCGGTCCAGGGAACTCCTTTCTTCCTCTCGTGGTCGGATCCTCTCACGCCGGATCGCTTGCCAGAGTCGCGGTATGGTTCGTGAGTGTTCTCCCAATTCAAGGTAAACGACGACGAAGCGCCGCCGGAGTAGGGAGGGAAGGGGAAGCGGCCGGCCTCGATGTCGCTCACGTCGTCGACCAACTCCCGGTAATGGCTCACCACATCGCCCACGGTCTTCCCGGGGATCGAAGCCGCCACCTTTTCCCACCGGTCCGGGACGTCGGCGTCGAACTCAGCTAGGGCGTCCTCGAACAGTTTGTTCTCCTCCAGCGTCCAGCTCCCGCTCGCACCACCGCCGTCTTCGCCGACGAACCAACTCGGATGCACATCTACCCACGATCTACTCATCATCTCCCGAAACCCTAGCGGAAACTCCCAGCTCGCGAGGGAAAACCTTCCTAAACCACCACCACCAGCAACAAATCGTGGGAAACCAGCGATTCGAATAGATGAACAAGAAGAAGAAACAAGATCGAAAGCGACGGAAGAAGAGCGACGCAAATAAAGAGGCGGAGGCCAAAGATTCGACCTTTACGAGCATAAAACAGCAACCAACTGGCGCATCTACGGATCCATCGCTTTCCATCCCTTTTGCGATCGAGGAAGAACTCAGGCGAAGAAGCGATCCCTGCCGCTACGATCGGCCTCCCCTCGTCGCTTTATAAAGAAGACGAACAACCCTTCTACCCCTCCATCGCTCCGCATCGCCTCTGCCATTGGCGCACATCAATCAATCCCAGAAGCCAACAATGACACCAAATACAATAATGATCTGGCCTAATTGTTCTTGTCTTTTGTTCAGCAAACCAACGAATCACTGTTCCTCCCTCATTCACACACGAACTGAGCTCAAATTTCTTTCCGTTTCGCTTCACTTCTGGTCCTCGATCAGAGCAGCCTATTTGTCCATGTCGTCCTTGCGTTCTTGATCTGGAACAGTAAAAGATTGAATGGTGCAGGCGATTCAAAGAGACAACTTGAGAACAGGGGAACCGAGGAATTTGTCCAATTCATTTTTTAGGGTTTACATTTGTTTACATTTGTAAGGCCCAATTATTATATTCGCGAGGAGTAGTGGGCCATATTGCTATAAAAGGAAAGAATCTTTCGAAAACTACTCCATTAAGTTGGGAGAAAAGTACAATTAGATTTGCCTCCCAATATTTAGTTATTTCTAAAAAAGATAATTAATTTATTTTGGCCTAAATAATCATTAAATTTTATTTTACATTTATTCAAATAGTCATTTTCTAAAATAGGGGGAATTTTCACTTGCCTCCTTTTAATTTATAAACTTGTACAAAGCTCGGGCATCTTAAAAAGTATAAGATTCCATTATTGACCCATCTTTTACATTGCGAGCTATATATTTTACATGGTGTGCCCAATGCCCATCCTCTCTATTATTAAGCCTAGGTCACTAGGTGGGGTTAACTCTAGGTTTGTAGGGCAACCCCACCCTACCCCCACTCAAGGAGGAAAAAGTAATTAAAGTTAATTTTTAAAACCACAAACTTTAAAAAAAATTTAATCACTTTTGTCCTCTTGTCAATTTTTTTTATTGTGTTTTTGTTTGAATTTGAGTTTGACAAGTTAGCTATTTCATCGCTCTTCTAAGAATATTTTTATTATCAAAAACGCCCTTATTTAATGTTAAATTACTTTTTTTTACCCTTATAAATCATCGTCTAAATCACTCAATACATTAATTTGATTAACTGGGCCGGACCGGACAGAATGCAGTCGTTCGAGCCGGGGTCAGATATTAAAGGCCATACAAGTGCTTGTCGGCCCAATATAAGTTGAGTGGTTCGGCCCATTAACGATGAATACTTGACCACGTCAACACTATATAAGCTTCAGGGATCTTGGGAGTTTAGGTCAGAAGCCGCTTCGGTTTGGCAACAGGGGCGTGAGAGAGAATGGCGGTGGACATGGGGAAGCTGCGCTGGGGGGAGCTCGAGGACGACGCTGAGGACCTCGATTTCCTGCTGCCGCCGCGGGTGGTGATCGGGCCGGACGAGAACGGGGTGAAGAAGGTGATCGAGTACCGGTTCGACGACGCAGGCAACAAGGTCAAGGTCACGACCACGACGCGCGTCCGCAAGCTTACCCGCGCCCGCCTCAGCAAGCGCGCGATCGAGCGCCGGTCGTGGCCCAAGTTCGGAGACGCCGCCCACGAGGACGCCGGTGCCCGCCTCACTATGGTTTCCACCGAGGAGATCATCCTCGAGCGGCCCCGCGCTCCTGGTTCGATCCGCTCTCCTCTCTTCCTCGTTTTTATTTTTAATCGCTTTAGATGTCGACTTACCTTATTTGTAAGCTTAATTACACTTACGCCCTAGGAAACCCTAACTCTTCTTTTTTTTCCGAAGAAAAGGAGGCCATTTGTGGTTTGAATTATATTCCTATCGGTGATATGCTATATGCTTGTTTTCATCCTCTTTTATGGTAAAGCTCGATCCATTGTGTACATTGATCATTGTTGCGCAGGATGCTGCTGATTTTCTCGATCTGCTATGCAAGTTTGCATCTTTAGATATTCTCCATAAATGAAAAAAAATTGAAAAAGTAATGAGCAGGATCTAAAACCTAGAGAAATACTCCACTATGTAATATACTTGCTAGTTGTCGTCGGGTCTTTTTTTGAATGGTGTATTCTTGATCATCTTAAGCTTTATTTTATTTTACATTTTGATACGTGGCTTATCATTTGCAACGACTCTTTCATATTAAAGTAATGGCAACTGCCTCTGAATAAAGAACATAGAAGCATATTTTGTTGGCAAATTGTGCTTTTTTAGATATAAGCAAGTAAAGAAATGCGTTCTAGAAAATATTGAATTAGCATTCAGATGTTTGATGTCATCAGAAGCATGCACATAGTCAGTTCCGAGTTATTCTCCGCAATTAGTAAACTTGGTCATAGAAAAAAGTCTTAGTTTGCAAGCATTGTGATCATGAGAAAGCTAACGTCTTTTATTAACAGCCCTATTGACTTGGTAATGATATTCCCCTTGGTGATCAATTGTTGATATGAGATGCACTTTGATCAAAAAGTGCCAAATATTAAACCTCTATTTTCTTGAAGAGATTTTCTAACTCCACAGTTCTGGCAAATATGGTCTAGATCACAATAACATTCTAATTTTTCTTTCTTGTTTACTTGTGGAGGGGAGCCCTCCTGTGTGCAACTTATCATGTTTGTCTAAAGGAATCACTATAGAAAGCAACTTATGTGATTATCAGTTAGCAATTTGTGTTACCTTGGAGAGATGTGTATTCATACTACCTGAATTTTGCAGTAATATAGTGAAGCAGCATAACTTAAAATATGATTACAACAAGTATCTTGTGACTCCACATTTATTTGATGCAGTGTTTCTTTTTTATTTCTATTGGGAGGTAGTGTTGGCATATATAACCTAGCACAATGTGGCGTGTTGTGATCACGCCTCCCGTCATATATGATCTCATTTCTCCCTTCACTGTGCTTATAGAATAATATGAACATCACTTTTGCTATTTTTCTTTTCTGGGCATAAGCAGTTGGTCATGTTCACCATTGATATCTCCAAAACCTTTGTTTGGTTAGAGTCTGAAGGTTAATGCATGAACATTAACAGGAGCTTATGGCTCACATAGTCGCATAAGCTAACCTTGTGGAAATTGATATTTTTCAAACATATATTGTTGGATAATGTGTAATAATCATTTATTTGAATTGTTTTCATGTCAGCAGTTTTAGGGTAGATTGAAAATTACGGCTTTAATCATTCTATTTTACATGTTCTTTCTTTATATTCCTCTTTGTTTCTACGTTTATCTTCATCCTCGATAGGCAGCAAAGCAGAGGAACCAAAGGCTGCAGGCGATCCATTTGCTGCCATGGGCAAAGCTGGTGCTGTCCTCATGGTTTGCAGAACTTGTGGTAAGAAGGGCGACCACTGGACATCCAAGTGTCCATACAAGGACCTGGCTCCATCGACTGATGTCTTTGTCGACAAGCCCCCTGGTGCTGAAGCTGCAGCCTCAGCTGCTGGTACTGGCAAGACCACATATGTGCCGCCTAGCTTGAGAGCTGGCGCAGAGAATCGTGGGACAGAGATGAGGCGCCGTAACGATGAGAACTCAGTTCGTGTAACCAATCTCTCAGAAGACACCCGTGAACCCGACTTGTTGGAACTGTTCCGAACTTTCGGCCCTGTGACTCGAGTCTATGTTGCTGTGGATCAGAAGACTGGGGTGAGCCGAGGATTTGGCTTTGTCAACTTTGTCAACCGGGAAGACGCCGAGAGAGCCATCAACAAGCTTAACGGCTATGGCTATGACAACCTTATCCTAAGAGTTGAATGGGCTACCCCAAGGCCAAATTAGTCCAGCTAGCTTTGCTTTGGTTGTATTACTTCTCAGATCTGCACAATCTTGGCATGTAATATTGCTATTTTGCAACTTAATATTTGTTTTGGTGATCAATAAGGTTCTCCACCGTTTTTATTGCTTCTAAGTATATGATTATATTATTTTTCATGTTATATGGACTTCTCTTTTGCTATCTAGAAATTAGAGGCATTGAACCATTTTCCTATTCTAGGGAGGAATGCATAGGTGAAGAACCCCGTGCATTAATACCCATGTACAAGGGCTCATTATAGACCCAAAGTTGCGACTATGATCTCTAAAATTGTTGTTAGTGTTGAAGATCTTCTTCCTAGATCAATTGAATCATCACTTTTTACCTTGTATAAATTTTTGTTTTTACATAGTTATGACAAAGATTTCTTTGAAAAATGTACAGCCATAATATTTCTACATTTTTATGGGCATTAGGGTACCTAAATGTGCCTAAAAATTCATTTGATAGGATTATAAACAAGCCATGCCAGAGTTTGCTACTATTTGACCTTATTTGTTTTTTTAAAATCCAAATATGAATTTTTTAATCGATTAATTTTAAAAATGACTGATTTGGTAGAAACAAAAAAAAATATCAATCATCAGGGAACTTTTTTAAAAATGACTGATTCGAAAAAAAAATTATCAATCATCAGAGAACCTTTTTACAAGAGGAAATTAATTTTGTAGTATTTTATAGTGGATTGCACTATACCTTCAGGCTATTTAATTTTATTTGGGATGACAAAAGAGGACTTGTTCAATCCTAATGTTTCGGTTAATCTATTCTTTGATGAATACAAAAAGATAAATCATAAAAATTATTAATCCAAATAATAATTAATATGTTAGAGATGACAGACATTGACTTAAGTATGATTTAACCTGAGATTTCACGATAACACCTCTATTTGACCTTATTCGTGCATCTTATCAATCTTGATTATGCATGTTTCGAACTGTTGATTAGAACTAATATTATTATTTATTTTGATATTTTATAAATAATTTCAAAATTTCTATGATATCAAACCAAACGCAGTCGCATGGTTTCTTTCCCTTTCAAGGAGAATTTCATTTTACCTTTCAAGCTTGCATAGTCTTGTCAAAATATCTTCTTAGTCTCATTTTAAAATTATCAAAATACCCTCTAACTATCTCAATTTATATGAATTAGGTAATAATAATTAAAAAAATTGAAATTATATTATATTGAATTAGAGGTTTACAGTGGAAAAATGATTTTTCCCAATCTTTTTACTCCTTGTTTTATTTTGCCAAATGGAAGAAAAAAGAATATCATTGAAGAAATTTAAACCCAAAATATTCTCTTATCATCTCATTTGGATTTGTATTGAGGTAAAATTATCAATTTGATAGGCTTCCGATTTAGCTATTACAAATTGTTAATTTTTTTTAAAAAAATTATAATATAGAAGTCGACATATATTATTATTTATTTGTTATATTTTAAATCTTAAATTGTTGACGACAAAAGTCGGATCAAATCTATTTAGCTACACCAGCATAAACTATACGTCACCCAAGCTCTATGCCCCTTAACAACATGGTTCGATCCAGTAGCGATCGCAGCCTATACGGGCACGACAAATTTAAGTAAGAGCACACGATAAGTCGACTATGTACGAATAAGCGACTGACACATATCCTTCTCGAGGCAACATCTCTCGCCTAGATGCACTTTTATGGTCTACCAAAAACGAAGGGCAGCAATGCTTTACCTTGACATCTCAGAAACTTGCTGCAAATATTATGGCAGTTTGGCACACCCAGCTAGCTTGGCATGCCCCTTGTTGGATCCCACATCCTGTGACCTAAATTCCGATGATAAACTTGTCTCCGGTCCATTCGAATTGGCTCATTTTAACCATCAAAATTTGTCCACAACATTATCGAAACAGTGAGTTAATACTGTGAATTCTGGTGCCTTGGAAAAAATTCTAAGTTTCTATCTTGTTTCCTTCGTCGCTTAAGTATCTGAATCACACACATGAATCAGAGCTTCCAAACAATGAGAGTCATCCTCTACGTCAAAGAGGCTGCAGAACGAAACCTACCACTCGCAAATCAGTCATCAACAAGCTCATATCTGCAGTCTACTCTGGACCAACAATTCAAGAAATAGAAAGTCCGCAACCTTTCAGACCAAGCATTCTTCGACTCCACCTTGGTGACGATCTCTTGAACTTGATGTGTTTCCACTTTGAGCTAAATCTGTGTCCTAGAAAAATGAAACATCTGCAGGATGTCTGCGCCAGAGAAGAGCTTAGGGAAGTCGGAGAATCAGATGAAGATTTGCAGAATAGCTGATGATGGTTACAAGTGGAGAAAGTACTGCCGGAAGTCCATCAAGAATTTAACTCCTTCCCAATAGATTTAGATCTTTCATTATGATGTTGAAAGTATTGTTGTTACAATACTTCTTGCTGTCAAGGTTTTGGCAATTACCTCATCCAAATTTTTGATAAACCAAAAGAATAGTCAGTAAACAGACTACACAAGAGTAAGGATCTATAGGATTAAATTACATTGCAAAAGAGAAGGATATTATTTGTTGTTTCCATTAAGAAATACTATAATATCTCAAACTCTAAGGAGAAATACTATAAATATTCTTACAATTTGTTTCTTTCGGTGAAGATAACTCATTAAAGAGAGAAATCACAAGCCTACATTAATTCAGAAAAAATCAATGAAAATACACTACCACCGTATTGATGATGACGCCTTTCGATTAAATACGCAATGTAATCTAAATAAAATCTAAAAAGCTGGCATATAATTTAACACTTGAAACTTTAAAGTTACATATAGTAGATTATAATATTTCTCGAAATTATAAACCAGGGCTAAAGCTTATTACACATGCGACCATAAACAAAGAACCTTTTTAACTATGCTCCAGTTTTATGACTTAATTAGAGGCCAGAAAGGCATCTAATTATATTTAAAGATCAAACTTTTTTTATTTATTTTTAGCAATTTTCATAGAATCAATTCAGATAACCTTTACTCGCTACTGCCATTAGGGTTTTGGGTGCCGAGTGGTTTCGGGCGAAACTGGGGAAACGATTTCGTTCCGCTGCTGCGCCGAAACCGGCTCGAGGAGGCCAAGCGTTTCGACGCTAGCGTCTGCGTCACTGGAGACGTCCGGCGTCGCTAGAGACGTCCAATGTTGCTTCCGCTGCGTCGCTGGAGACGACCGGAACGATGTTGCTTCCGCTTCGTTCCGCTGCGTTGCTGGAGACGACCGGAGGCGGGCGATGTTGCTTCCGGCGTCGCTGGAGACGTCCGGCGCCGCTTCCGGCGCCGCTGGAGACTATTTTCGGTGTCCAGCGGCGCCGGAAGCGTCGCGCCACGTCTCCGGCGCCGGCGGAAGCGTCAGGCGACGCCTCCGGCGACGCTTCCGGCGCCACCGGAGGCGTGAGATGCTACTTCCGGCGGCGCCGGAGGCGTGAGACGCTACTTCAGGCGGTGCCGGAGGCGTCCCGCGACGCTTCCGGCACCGCCGGTTTTATTTTCGTTTTTTATTAATTAAAAAAAAACAATTCCTCAAAAAAATCAAACAATTCCTTAAAAAATCTTATAAATTTTATTTAAAATATATTTAAAATCAGAAATCATATAAATTTTTTTTTAAAAAAATCAGAAATTCATCAAATTTAAAAATTTTAAATTAGATATAAAAAATTTAAAATTTTTTAATATAAATCTGATAAAACAATTCCTCAAATTTAAATATATTTAAAATTATAAAATTTTAAATTTTTTTGTTAATTCTTATAAAATCAGAAATCAGATACAATTTAAAATTTAAAATAGATAAAAAAATTTTAAATCTGATTTTAAATCAGAAATCTGATTTTATATATTATATAAATTAATAATTAATTAAATGAATAATTAGTTAATTTATATAATTATTGTATATAAAATAGTATCTTTATATTAATTTATATAATTATGATTATTTTATCTAAATATTATAGAACTATAAAGTTGGCTTAACTCCTAAACAGAATGTTTATCTAATTCACGTCACACCTTTTGATATTAATAACTTAATATATTATGATATATCAATTTTGATTTAAATTATTGATAGATTAATTTATTTAAAGAAAATTATATTTAATTATTTTTACTAACAATTATTCACTAATAGAAAACTTATATAAAATCTATATACAAGTTATTTTAAATTAAACACAATAAATATATTTATTTAATAATTACTATATATAAATAAAAAAAAATTACCGAAACCATATCGATACGGCACGATACGATACCGAAACCGTATCGTTCCGGTCTGAGACCGAAACCTCGGCACGGGTCGAGATTTTAAACCTTGACTGCCATATTTACAATCAGGCCCCCACCATCAACTCCCTAATTCTCATAAACTATACAATGTTTCTTCTTACGAGCCTAGCATAAATTATCACGACCGAGTTGATTCTGGTACTGCCGTTGTCCCAACAGTTGCCATCATTATGGACAGTGTCGTCCTACCACTTGGTGGATGATGATTTCCCTCCCCAAGATGCTGACATTGATATCTCGGCTGGTCATCATTTCCCCATCATCCCACCTCTCTGGGATGTTGATGATCTGTCATTAGTGATTTTCCCATCACCCTGGTCGACTTCTGACCACAAATGATATTCTAATCATACCACTTCCTTGAGACATTGATGTGAATACCCAAGGGGAAAATCAATAGTGGTTGGAAGTTGTCTAGGATGATAGGAAATCCAACAATGGTTAGGACATCAGTGTCCTAAGGAGGTGGGATGATGGAAAATGATCATCAGGACATCGACAGTGGGGGGAATTATCATCAGCCATGGAAGGTGGGACAACATTGTCCATGATGACGGTGATATGTGCGATGAAGTCGATGCCAAAATCACTCCAGAATCAAGGTTCAACTCACTCTTACAATTGTTGTATCACTACTGTCATATCGATAATCATATCCCTACCATGTACTTGTAAATCTCCAAAAATATAAAAGCTTCTTGTTACAAGCCTAAACTTTTGCCAGATTGACAAACATATACCCACCAAAAACTCGTGTATAAGGATTCTTCTTCCAAGCATCCCCTCATGAATGCCATAGTATGTTCCCACCAAAAACCCATGTATAAGTAATTTTCTTGCAAGCCTTAACTCATGCATGCCAGATTGTCAGATATGCCCCTATAATAAACTTACTAATTTTCCAAAATTATACTGAGCTTTGCCTAGAAGCCTTAACATTAATGTATCGGCAAACTTGTCCCCATTGCCAAAACTCATTAAAGTTTTCAAAACGATACAAGTCCTCTACAGTTATTACATGATCTTATGTCACCTTTAACAAGAAACTAACCACCCTCTGCAGGATGTTTCATTTCCTTTCACCTATATTTTACACCAACATTGGATGACCATTTAAACGAAATCACTAATTCCACTCCATTCCATAACAAAGGCAAGTTTCTATTCTACTAGTAAGAAAACAAATAATTGAAATAAACTTTTTACAAGCATACTATAAGAAACTGCTAGTAGTTAGGTGTAGCTTCCATAAATATTAAATAAGAGAAAATAGTAACATGGTATAGACATTGTTCATGGACAAATAAATTCCAGTGTTAGACAAATTAAATTGATTAGAGTTCAATGGGCACAGGAAAGGAGACACAAAGAAAATTCATGCAATTTGAATATTACTATAGCCAACATCAAAGAGTTGGGGCCTAGGACTAACATGGTATGATCAGAGTAAAAAGCTCATCCAATCTCAAGTTCGATAACATGATAATATGGACAATTAATTTCATATTAAAGAGAAAGAAAAATGAAAAAAACCTCCCATTTCCTTTCTTGATGGCTTACCGGAGTTCCTATAGATGCACCAACCCACGTTGGAATGCCAAGAAACAAGTAGAGAGGTCGTTGAAAGATCCAGAGATGTTAATAGTGGCCTATGAAGTTCTCCACCTGCATTATACCTCATATTACCTCCTACCTAGGGCCTAAGAATATTTTAGTGTGGGCAGTTGCATTGTGAAGAAGCCAAACTCAAATGATAGGTCTTCTTGCTAACGGTCCAGATTATGCTTCAAAGGAATCTACAGTGCTAAAAGCCCTGTCTTGGTGACACAACAACCTTTGCCTGAAGCAGATGAAACAGGAAGGAAACTGCTAGATAACAGTACTCACATTGTAGATGACACTTGACAGTATGTAGACATTCTTGGAGGATGACATGCATACATCTGAAGGGTTGCTACAGGATGTTGTGCCCTTGCTGGTGAGGAAGCCATGAAATCTAACCAATTATCCATACAAGTACAATCTTTCATCAGAAAAATATTCCCCATCATCAACCTCTACATGGAGCCGTAACTCTTCTTACCTTGTCCCCACGGGATGGACTGATAGTTAGTGCGTGCGGTATTACCACCTTGAGGTCTGGTGGTCAAAACTTGGCAAAGCCACTGTTCCTACCCTCCTCACGCGCTAGCCACAACATCCGGACTAGTAGCTCCCGTGATTTACCTCATCCGTATTGGTCCTGGGACGGGTTGAAGGGGGCACTGAAGGCAAGCGACTCGCCTTTTCCCACTGTAACTCTTCTTACCTTGATTTAGATATGCTTTCAAGCATTCTGTTCATCTAACCTCGATTAAGGTATACATTCTAGCATTCTGTGGGTTACAAAATAGACTAATATACAGTGAAATTGGGTATCAGATAAGTCAGAATGTGATGTAACTTTGATGGAAATCAGTAATTGAATAATATGCTTCTATGAAATACAATATACATCATTTGAATTATTATACCATTTAATGATACATTCACTTATTTAATCTTCTACCAGAGTTAATCTAGCTATTCATTAAGAGCAAATCTTTTATTTTTATTTTTTCCATTGCCGTTCCATGCATTTATCTTATTATCCTCAACTCTGCTATTTTACTGTCTTCTTCTTTTAGATCCACCACGATAACTTTCTAGGAGCTCTATGATAAGATTTTTTTTTTCAGTAAAGATAATATTTAAATTCTTCCTCTTTTTCCTCCCAATCAGCCTTGTTATCAATATTTAGCCATAAATATCTTGTTAAATAAATGGCATGAACTTAACAATGTTGTAAAAATCGGGCTAGACGCCGCCTAGGCGCCAATGGGCCCCCAGCCGCTCCGAATTTGTGCAAATCGGCAGGGTTATGGCGGGAGGCCGCCTAGGCGGCCTAGGCGCCCAGGCCATTTTTTTTAATTTTTTAAAGAAAATTTGATATAAAAAATATAGAAAAGGTGGGATATGCATTGGATAGGCATATGCATATTAGTTGTTCTTGGATATTTATTTGATTAAATAGCTGCGTTGGATAGGTAAGGAGTTTTACAATATCAGTTGTTGAAAAATTAAAGGTACACTTAGTTGGCCTGGGGATGTACTTTTTGACGTGAGCATTGGTGCATGGACTGGTGTTCTTCCAAACTACTTGATGAACAACCATCAATTTCACCTTGATATTCATAATGAGCAAGATCATATCAGCAAGTTTATATCTTTGAGGAAGATGTTAAGCATTTTCACACGGTCAGTTTAAACACTTTAAGCTTCTTGTCATTTTGAATTATCTGATTAAGTTCAGAGGAAGTATTACTATTATTTTGTTACTAATCCACTATAATCTATTTTTAATTGGTTGGTATATACCTATTTTATTATATTTTTAGTAGGCGAAATAATAGAAATATCTTAAACTAAGGGTCCAAAGGAGAAGCATACATTTATTCATAATACCATTAACTGGACTCCTTATAAACAGTAAAAACGCCTAGGCCGCCTAGGCGGTGGTTCTCTGCCCGGCTACCGCCTAGCGATTTTTACAACCTTGGAACTTAATTTAGTTTTCAAATAAATCTGTTGCAATGCTTATCCTCCTCTCAATGAACCTTACCCAAACTTTTATGATGTCACTAATGTCACTTTTATTCTTATAAAGGAATATTAAGAAAATTTTTCATTTCTCAGACATTTTCTTAATTTTAAAAATAATCAAAGAATTTAGTCATGATAAACACTTTCAAATCTCAATAGGTGCCCATAGCATATCAGGAATAAAGATTCACTACACCCTCCTAAGTTTAGTCTAAGTAGGAACAAAAAATGGTCAAATTGCCAAAGCTCAGATATATTTGTGTTTACAAGTTACAACCCTCCAAAACTAAAGACAAGAATTGATAAATGATAACTATTTACACTAGGTTGTAAAACGAGTAGCGTTTTGAAGGTCATTCCATGTTCCCAAGTACAAAGAAAGGACAAAGGTTCTTTTTTTGTAGTACATAATGATCATCCGAAGAGTCAAACATTCTCTCTTTCATCTACTGCACACCAAAATTCACCAAAAAAAAATGGCAAAATCTCAACTTTGTAGCAGACCGAACAAAGATCATAAGAACTCAGTACACAAATGGAATTAGCCTATATCTGACCTTGTTCATGTAGTTTTCATACCTCTCCCCAAAGGACTCCAACATAAGCTCTTCCTCCAAATCCGCCTTCCGCCCATAGTAAACCGCACAAACGGCACAAAGGAACAACAAGCTGAGTGGTGCCCTCAAAGTAATGCAATGCACCGCGAACAGAAGCATTGTAGAAGCGTATATGGGATGCCTCACCCACCTGTAAGGACCGAACTGCACCACCTCTATTGGCACCGCCACCTTCTCCGAGTACTTGGCCAGATAAAGAACAGAATGGTAACGCATGAATAAAGTCATCAGGATGAGAACCCAGATCCCGGCATTGACCCACCCACCAGGGATTAAGTGCAACTCCGGCCCCTCATACGCAGCAAGCCAGTGCCCAACCAAGACGAGGACGGAGAAACCAACCTGGAAGGGGCGGGGGAGGCGGACGTCCCACTTGGAGTCGTGAGAGCGAGGGTAGAGGTCTCCATAGAGGCGCCGGCGAACGGACGACTCGAAGAAGAAGAAATATTGGTAGACAAAGAAGAGCAAAATGGGCCAGCCCTCGAGGAATCCATTGAAGTGAGCCGGGGGCACGACGGTGAGCCAGGCAACGGCGGCAGTAACGACGACGATCTGCTGAAAGGGAGAGGCGAGGCCGAGAGAGTGAAGCCGGGCGCAGTGAAGGCCGTAGAAGCCGAAGGCTACGGCGGAGATCCAGGGCCAGAAGATCCAGGACCAGCTGAAATAGGTCCAGAAGAAAGGGTCGAGGAGGAGAGCGACGGCCTTCTTGGCCACGACGAGAGCGAGGGCAAGGACGGCGGACCACTTGCAGATGGCGAGCGGGGTAATTCGGTCGACATCGAGTGGGGGAAGAGGAAGAGGGAGTGAGCGGGCTTTGGGAGCGGGCGCAAGGTGTTTGTGGTTAGGCCTGAGAGAGAGGTGGACGGGGAAAGGAAGGGAGACGGAGAGGGAGGAAGAGGGAAACTCGGGATTTAGGTGACGGCGGAGGGACGGCAGGGCTCGAGGTTTCAGGCGAGGAGGAGCGGCAACGCCGGCGACAGTGGAAGGGAAGTGGAGGAATCGGACGGCGGCTTCCATGACGACGCGACAGATACTGATGAGTTGATACGGTCCGGTCCCGGTAAATTGGCAGCCCTTATTGGGCCAAACTCAAGGCCCAACCGTGTGCATCGAGGATTTTTATTTCATGAAAGCTAATATTATTTTACGTTAAATTAAACATTGTTAAGTCGACAAAAAAATTATTAAAAAATAAGTGCTAATATTATTTAATAAAAACTAATATTATTTTACGTTTGTTTGATATTGAGGAAATTGTGACCAATATTATATAAATTTAGCCAAATTTATTATAATATTATTGGATAAATTTTATAAAAAATATATTTTTATGAAAAAGTATGAAGCGTGCTTTAATATTTTAAAATATAAAATAATAAAAATAAGAACTTTTATTTTAAAAATAAAACAGTAGCAGTGTAAACCCAAATTCTGATTTGCAGCAGATCCTCCTGTTGTCGCGTGGGTCCCGCTGCATCGTCAAACCACGTCGACCCATATGGTGTAACTATTGTGGTGAGCCGAACCTTGTTCGGCTTCGGCTTCGGCTTCGACTTCGACTGCTTCGACTTCAAGCCAAGCAAATATATAATAGTGACTCATAAAAGTTTCTTTTTAGGTCGTCCATTATTAGAATTCATTAATTTACAAGAAGGAAACAAGTATTTTCAATTTATAATAGTAGATAATTGTTAATTAATAAATAATAATTTTTCCAACTGAAACCAATAACAAAGATCCTATTTGTCTTTTTTTTTAAATAAAAAAATCTTTAATTAAATTGGGAAAGATGATGTGTTACACGACACATATATTGGAAATACAATATATAAAAGTTTAGAAAGAAACTCTCCCTTCTCATCTCACTCTAGAATTCTTAATGAAGAGGGTATCTGAAAGTAAGTAGGTTGTGAGGCTTGTGTCGAAGCATAGTGCTCTGGGTTCTCCCTAGTGACTTAGTCAAGATTTTAGATCAGGAAGGGTAATCTTTAAAAATTTTAAATATATGTGTAGATCAATTTTTATCATTCAAAAACCTAAATTTCGAATTGAAGAAATTAAAAAAAAAATCTAAAATTTTGACTTTAGCCCTTAGTTCTAGTCAAAATAATAATATTATCTATGACTCAAAATTGAATAATCATTTATAATTTCACTTCCTCATAATATTTAACATTTCTATATATAAGACTTTCATTCCGATTTAAATAACCATCTTAATTTGCAACCTAACAAAATAAAATTTATAATAATTTTTTTCATTCACATTATATTCAAGGGTGTTCTTTCTTTACTCAGGATTACTAGGATACTCAATCGAGTCAACATCAAGAAGTGGTGCCCTATATGAAGTAGGTTGATTTTGCATTTTCTTAAAATACTCAACATTATTATTTCACCTAATTTATCATTGGCATAATCATCTAATTTAATTATTATCTTTTTTTAACAATTCAAAAATAAACAACAAACAAATAACATACACGGCTAGTAAACAAAAACATAAATATATAAAAAAATTAATATTATATATCTTTCGAACACTTAAATTCATAATCGAAAGAGTTCAAACAAGAAAAATTCACCTTAGTCAAAAAGTGTTTGCTATGGAATGTTGGTGAAACGACAATGGTAGCACTGACAGCAAACGATAGCGGCACTGATAGTAATAAATTGCGACAACAATGATGTGGGTGATAATGGCAACGACGTGCGATGGAGGATTTTGAGGGTCAGATTAGGGTTAGGGAAAAAAAGTAAAAAGACGATTAGAAGAGTTAAAAGAAAATACGAGAGAGAGAAAAAGAGAGAGGGGGGAAGAAGAAGAGAGACAAAATAAAACACGGAGAGAAAGAAAAAAAACACAAAAGCCCCACGTAGTTACGCCCCTAGTTCTCCTCTTCTCCTTCAACGGGTGGCTGCTGGACGGAGCGAGATGGTGTTGTGGATAGCTAAGGTGAACCCACAAGCAGGTTAGTAGGAGAGAGTGGGACCTACTGCTCGTCTCAACTAAAGGCCCAGTGCACTATCTCATCTCTATGTTGTCTCAACTCTCGTGTGTGGTCTGCTGCGATGAGCAAGGATAGTGCACCAGTATGCAATGTGGGACTAGTGTGTCAGCATCATAATTGATGATCTTTGCCAATGTGCAGTGGTATGTGGTGCGGTTTGGAGAGTGGTGTAGAGGTGTGGAGTGAGCTGGAGGAATGACATTATGAAATGGTGTTGCGCTCTCTAGCAAACTCACTAGCTTCTTCCATAGCTCCGATAAGCCCAAGCTCCCGCTCAAGTAAATTCGAATTCAACCTCTCTTGGGTATTGTGTCCACTAGATTGGGGTGCAGCTTGTTGTAGGTGAAGCTTGACTGCAAGATCCCTATCAGTGTCAAAGGTAGCAATTGGTATAGGAGGCTTGTATTAGGATCGAAGAGAATTTAGATATCTTCATAATAGTATGATATTATACACTTTGGGCCTAACCCCTCATGGTTTTACTCTTCGTCTCTACCCAAAATGTCTTATACAAATGGAGATATCTTTCCTTAATAAGCCTATGATCTTTTTCATATGTTTTCAATATGAGACTATGTTTGCAACTTTGCATCCCTAACAATCTCCTCTTAAATGAAGGACCACAGGGTCTTCTCAAGCGGAAAGTCTATCTGTTTGCCTTTTATCCTCGACCCACCAAGTCTTTCTACTTCTCGGTCCACCCAACCTACTAGGACTTCCTTATCTAGCTGCAACTAGGACTTCCTGCCTAGTGTCTGGTCCTCTTGATCCAGACACAGGAGCCCCCACTTCCTTTGTTCAAGGTCAATATTCCACTCACTTGGATCGATTAGACCATAACTTTTATGCATAGTCAACGATTAGACCTTTTGACAGTCCGGACTTTGATACCAATTGTTAGAATCAAAGAAAATATAGATATCTCCATAATGGTATGATATTGTCCACTTTGAGCATAAGCCCTCATGATTTTGCTCTTGGGCTCTACCTAAAGGCCTCATACCAATGGAGCTTGACGTTAATGAATTAATAATATAATTCCATGGTGATTTTTCATTAAGTGGATTTTTTTTTCATGTTCAAATTCTTGGTAATTATTAGAAATAAAAAATAGCCCATGAAGCTTATTTATCCAAACTATTTTCATGGACTTTTCTTTTGAAGTAATTAAATGATTCATGGTTGTATATAAATAGAATTTATTTATTTTTCCACGATATGTGCCATTCAAAAGAGGATCATATGATTTTGGTAAGTATTCTTGTTTATTCTCATCATTGCATAATCTAGTCCTTTATCTTTCCCTTACAAGTCCATAATCTTTTCCATATGTTTTCAATGTGGAACTATGTTTGTAACCTTGCATCCCCAATAGCTTACCTTGCCATTATAGAACAATAAGATCTGCAAGGATTTGTCATGTCAGAAAGTGACAAGCTCTAGCATGGCCAAGAAAAAGAAAGTCATTGGTCAAAGTAGTTACCAAGGCCAACCAATGGAAGCTACAAGTCAACAAGGGATGTTCTTGCAGCAGGTGTGTCAAATAGCAGTGCATAACCACACTAAACGTCACTCCAGTTGCTAATGATCTAGGCAGCGTTACTCATCCACCTGCCCTAGATGCTCATGCAACATGTGGTGAAATTGCTAACTCACCTCATGGTGATGATCATACTAGTGCTGAGACAACATTTGCAATAGTGGCCAAGGGGCAACCAACATCAACAAGGGAGAAACAACATAATTGAGATTGCTGAACCTACTAAGTAAAGCACTCCTTGGGAAAACCTCTTCAAGGACAATCGTAAGGCAAGCACGATGGCTCAAGTACAATAGTTTAAGCACAAAGGGGAATGATTGAAATTTGATTTTGATGATATTGACACAGTGAAACACTCCATGGGATTATGTCTTGTAGGATATTTCACGGGGTGGAATCTGGGCAAAGATGGAGTTGTGGTGATCACGGATCGATGGTGAAACACTCCATTGTGATTGATCATCCACCTGCCCTAGATGATCATGCAACATGTGGTGAAATTGCTAACTCACCTCAAGGTGATGATCATACTAGTGCTGAGACAACATTTGCAATGGTGGCCAAGGGGTAACCAACATCAACAAGGGAGAAACAACATAATTGAGATTGCTGAACCTACTAAGTAAAGCACTCCTTGGGCAAACCTCTTCAAGGACAATCGTAAGGCAAGCACGATAGCTCAAGTACAATAGTTTAAGCACAAAGGGGAATGATTGAAATTTGATTTTGATGATATTGACACGGTGAAACACTCCATGGGATTATGTCTTGTAGGATATTTCACGGGGTGGAATCTGGGCAAAGATGGAGTTGTGCTGATCACGGATCGATGGTGAGTGGCCTACAGATTCTACATGCACAAGAGTGGTTGAACCGCCTTCCATTTTAATAGTGCACAAGACTGGGACAAGATACTAGCTGGAAGGCCTTATTTCTCATTTTAAATCTTGTTGTTATTAAAACTTATGCAGAGCTATTTTCTATTCAACTAGGATGGGCGCTACACTCTAACTTGGATACAAATTTACAGATTGTCTCCTGACTGTTGGACCTTGAAAAAACTCAGCATGATTGATTTTGAGGTTGGTCAACCATTGTATATAAACAAACTAACTTGTAAAGGGAAAGATTTGTGTTCGCACGACTACTTGTAGAAGTGGATGTTGAGGGGGGGGGGGGGCAAAGTGGATGTTGTGCCATGTAATTGGACTTAATGATACATTATGAGGAGCGGCAACAATATTATGTTGACTGTAGTTGGATCAATCATAAGCAAGGTGTTGGGGTTGTAAGGTTGTAAACATAGTCCCACATTAAAAATACACGGGAAAGATCTTGAGCTTATAAAAGAAAAATATCTCTATTGGTATGAGATTTTTTGGGTAGAAGTCCAAGAGCAAAACCATGAGAGCTTAGACCCAAAGTGGACAATATCATACCATTGTGAAGATATCTAAATTTCTTTGGTCATAACAATTGATATTAGAGTTTGGACTGCTAGAAGGTCTAATCATCGACTATGAATAAGAGTTATGGTCTAACTGACCCATGTGGCTTAAACCTTGAACAAAGAAAGTGTGAACTCCCGTATCTTGATCAAGAGGACCAGACATCAGACAGAGAAGTCCTAGTTGTAGTTAGGCAATGAAGTCCTAGTAGGTCGGATGGACTGAGGGATAGAAAGTCCTAATGGGTTGAGAATCAGACATTAAAAGGAAAGACTTTCAGCTTGAGGGGGTCTGTTGTTCTTTGTTTGAGGGGGAGGGGGATTGTTGGAGTTGTAAGATTGCAAATATAATCCCACATTGAAAACATATGAAAAATATCATGGGCTTATAAGAGAAAAATATCTCCATGGACATGAGGCCTTTTGGATAGATACCCAAGAATAAAACCATGAAGGCTTAGACCCAAAGTAGCAATGTTATACCATTGTTGAGATATCTGAATTTCTTTTGGTCCTAACACCCGTGCACTAGGCGCTCTCGGTCGGCCAGACGATGGTACCATTCTCGACAAAGGCAATGGAGCATGACAACAAGTTCACAAATGACAGATGGTAGAGTAAAGCTAGTATAGGGCAAGTCAGCCGTGGAGGGAAACCAGATACTCATGTTGATTGTAACCCTTGTGCCCATAGTAGTGTGAGTGCATCCAGCAGAAGCTCAACAACCTACTGGCAACTAACACATAGTGCAGAAGGCACTAGTGCAATAACTAAACCAGTGCAACATAGTAACAAGCCAGTACAACAAGGCACTCAACATTCGGTGCAAGCGCTGCCAATGCAAACACATGTATTGGAAGAGCAAACAAATTTCATGAACACACAATAATAACCTATTAGGGCAGTACCTGCAGCAGGAGTGAGAGCTAACCAGACCATATCATCCATTGATTCTTCTAAGTAGAGCGGGTTTGGAAGCGCTTAAGTGGAAACTTCCTCATCAACATTCAGTAGTAGATCAGAGGTGCAGTTTATAGCAAAATAGAGTAGCAGACAATTACATGTGAGAGTAGCCCAAGCAGCCAACCGATGAAGATTGCCTCATGGAACATAAGGGCCTATCACATACCCATTAAACAAAAGGGGAAGGGGGGGGGGGTGCAATATCTCCTCAAACATATAGACATCAATGTGATTGGACTACTAGAGACTAAGCTTAACAAGGGTGCATTGGATACCATCATTCAGTGGCGATTCCTAGGTATGGGCATGACAAACAATTTTCTTTTTTTTACCAGGTAGAGGATACTAATCACCTTTGTATATAGACTTCACTCAATTATCACTCAGCGACCATTATGTCGATTGTTGGAAGAGCTAGGAGCGGGCCTTATCGAGCCTTGTCTGATCACTGGAGATGTCAATGCCTTACTATCAACAAATGCAAAGTTGGTGCGCAACCAAACTATGAGTTACAAGACCTTGAACAGCTCATACATAGTTGTGCACTGATAGACTTGCAATCCATCAGCTACTTCTTGACTTGGATGAATAGTATAATCTCTTGCAAATTGGATCGTGATTTAGTTAACTCTAATGGTTGATGGCAGATTTTAATGATTTTACAAAATTTCTACCACCGAGATTTTTATCTGATCATTTATGCTGCATTGTCTCCCTCCTTGGAGGGGGAGGCGCACTGCAAATGCGATGACCGTTCAAGTTCTTTAATATGTGGACATTGCACCAACATATCAATACATGGTTGTAGAAGCATGAATGGATCTGATTCTTGTCACCGATCAGTTCATTCTAAAAGCCAAGCTAACCAGATTAAACCCAAAGTTGTGAGCATTGAACCAATAGCATTTCCACCACATCTCGCAACAATCCATCATGCCAAGGAGGCTTTGGAGGTTGCTCAAGGAGTGCTACTGGCGACGACGCATGGGGGAGGGGGATCCCTTGGCAAGTTACGCTCAACTGCGCAATCGTGAAATCAGGCTTGTAGAGGCAAAGAAGTCATACCAACAAAGAGTCAAATGCACATTTTTTTAAGAAAGGTGACAAATGCACATGATTCTTTCATAACATGGTAAAGCAAAACAACAAACGTTATTCTATTGTGGCCATCATGAAGTCCTCGGGTGAGCACACGACAAATTTTGAAAAGGTTGTCTGTAGCGGCCCTGCCTCTATGGTCCCCGCAGGCAACCCTCTAGGCTGGCGACCCTACTGTCTTCCCACCCCTGGCAGTAGTGGGTTTTTGCCTTCCCCAGAATTCGAACTCTAGACCTCCAGGCAAAGTATTAAAGTTTCTGAATCCTGGTACCAAGTGAGCTGGTACCAGGATTCAGGAACTTTAGTACTTAGCCTGGAGGTCTAGAGTTCGAATCCTAGGGAAGACAAAAACCCACTGCCAGGGGTGGGAAGACCGTAGGGTCGCCGGCCTAGAGGATTGCCTGCGGGGACCATAGAGGCGGGGCCGCTACATAAAAAGGCACTACATTATCGCCGAGTTTGTAACCCACTTCCAAAATCTATTGGGTTGCATGGCGCACTGTGAGGGGATGGACAGTGAGCACCTCACTGGACATCGACTTACAGATACCTAACGACAGGAACTCATCAAATCGGCCACTCTAGAAAAAATTTGAATTGAGGTGTTTGATATAGGGAGCAATAAGGTGTCGGGTCTGGACGGTTATGGGGTAAATTTTTTTACCTTAGCATAGGACACAATTGGACCTAATTTCTAATAGGATGTGTATGAATTCTTCTTGACAGGGCGGTTGCTCATACAATGGAGCCATATGCTCATTGCTTTGGTTCCAAAATCTGAGCACTCACCTCAGGTGATGGATATATATCTAGTCAATATCCCGCTATACAATCATATACCAAGCAATTTTGAAGATCTTAGGCTACAAATTAGCCAATGTTATGGACAATTTACTTGACCCAACACATGCAGCCTTTGTGTGTGACCACTCCATCACCGAAAACATATACTTAGCATAGAAATTATTCTGGAAGTATGCTAAAAAAAGAATATCCCTGCATTGTGTCTCAAAGTGGACCTACAAAAGGCTTTTGACACGGTGTATTGGGGATTCTTACAACCAACATTGGCTAGTTATGGCTTTCCCCACTAATTCCATGTGTGTATCAATGAATGTGTCACTACAATCTCATGTTTTGTAAGCCTCAGTGGCGGATTGCATGGATTCTTTCATGGCCAGCGCAGACTTCGCCAAGGTGACCACTTGTCTGCCAGTGTTTTTTTGTTTATGTGGCCTTTTCATACCTCACTACATATGATTATGCTTACTCTAATACTAATTTGTTAAGCCTTTCTTACCATTGACATAAACTACTTAAGCCCAAGACAATAATAACTCATTCATCACAAATGGAATATCATATCTTTCTCATCTATTTTCCTTTCTTTATTATTTTTTATTTGCTCACTCACCCTCCTTTCTCCTCTCAGCAAAGATTGTGTTTTGAAGAGTTGATTATTAAATGGATGATGGTACCATCATTTTTTTCTTTCTCTTATTTCCTATTTGTTTGTTGTCCCTCCTTCCTCCTCTAAGTAATGATTGCACTTTGAAGAGTTGATTGTCAAATGTTAGAGTTATGCACTTAGATAATGTCTTCTTTCTTCATACTCTCTCTCCCTTTTTCCTTGTTCTTTCTCCCCTCCCTCTTCCTGTTGGGGTAATCTATGGTCCAGAGTGACCATGTGTTTTGATGTTTGGGCAAAGAGTTTAAGTTAGGTTCACCCTTGTATTTGATATGTGTATTGAAGTGTGCAGGGTTGCAGGATACACATGGACTTAACTGGACGACATCGGGTACGGTGAAAAATGGCATGGAGGCAAGCCGTGGGCTTGTGTGCGCATCTGAGGGACCATGGATATAGCAGGGATAATGAGCCGAGGGAAATGGACTTCGAGGCATACGTGAAGGATGGCACGGAGGTAAGCTAAGGGCTTGTGTGACGGGAGTCGAAGACGAAGAGGGCGTGAAGGCGACAGATCGAGGCTGCTGGATGGAGAGTCAGCTGAGTCGTGAGAGTTTGAGTGCTGAGGGAAATGTACTCGGGAAATCATAGGGTTCGAGTGCTGAGAGAAATGTACTCGGGAAGGGGAAACATTAGGTTTAGGAGTGGACCAGGCGACTGACACTTGGGCAGTCGACTTATAAAGTCCATAGAAAGATCAGTCGACTGCCCTTGGATCAGTCGACTAATGACACTTGGAAATTCGAACGTTAAACTATAACGGTCGAATCTAAGTGGGACCAGTCAACTGGTAATGGACCAGTCGACTGGTGGCGGTCTTCTCAACCTTAAGCACTATTTAAAGGGGCTCGATTTTGGCTGAGAGTCTTGACGAAATTGGCTTTGGTTAAAAGCCAATTAGTAGTCTAAGAGCTCAGGAGTGTTGTTCGGGTTGTGGCGAGGTTTCTCCATCCACAAGGAACTACACAAGCTAGCCGGAGGTCTTCCAGGGAGTCATCCACCGACGGATCGGGATTGTCCACTTTACGGATAGCCGTGGAGTAGGAGCTTTATCTCCGAACCACGTAAAAGTTTGATGTTAGCAATTGTTTGATTTTGTTATTATTATTTCCGCTTGCGCACTAACCATTGTAGGAAGACAAGTTCGAAAAAGTGCTATTCACCCCTTCACCCCCCCTCTAGCACACGACAAGGTCCTAACAAGTGGTATTAGAGCGAAGACTCACTTATCTACGAACTAACCATCGAGAGAGCAAGAAGCTAGAGGAGATGACGATTGAAGAAAAGTTGGGTGATGACATCGATGTCCCACCTCCCTATGATCGTGAGGATTTCGACTATTGGAGGATGCGGACAAAGACGTGGTTCGGCATGGATTGGAACTACATAATTGCACTTGAAGAACCAATTGAAGTTCCAAGAGATAAGAACGGGAAGAAGCTTCAGCCAAGATATTGGAATAAGGAGCAACAAGCACAATCAAAGGCCAACGAAACGGTAAACTCAATTTTACTTAGTATTTGCCTAATAAAGTAATGAGTGGTGTAGGTGAATACAAAAGTGCACATGAGTTATGGAACAAGATGGTAGCATTCCATGAAAACCCTACACAAGCTAAATTAGTGGAAGAACCTGAGGGAATGAGTTCAATGGTCTAAGAAGAGGAGAAGACCAATTGGATGAAGAAAGAAGTTTAACATCCGAAGAAGAAGAGAAAGAGGAAAAAGAAAAAGATTCATCCATATCATCAAGTGAAGTGACACAAGAAAACAGATCATCCACTTCATCAAGGGAGGAAGAAGAAGTCTCCACATCAAGAATTGAGGTGGAGGAGAGACCCTCTTCAATACCGGAGCAAGAAGAAGCATCCACCTCCACCAAAGCAAGGGCTAAAGATCACATCATTTGCTTTGGATACAACAAGAAGGAACTACAAGGACAAGTGTTCGTTAGGTAAAAAGGAGGTAAACCCTAAACTTAAGTCTGTTCATTTAAATTCTAGTATGGGTTGTAGGGATGGTGACAAGAAGGAGAAAAAATATATAAGGTGCTACATGTGTGGTGAGCTAGGGCACTACCACACCAAATGTTCAAGAAAAGGAGAATTTAAGAAATTAGAGCATTTGAGAAAATAGGAAAAGAAGGAAAAGAAGAAAAGCTCACATCAAGGAGGAGCTACAAGGGTAAGGGAGGTAATCCCTAACTTTAGAGTTAATTCAAATTTCCCCATGCATGATAGAAATAATGTCAATTATTTACCCATGCATAACTTCGGATTTAAATATCATGATAGGAGTAGGGGTAATATTGTAGATCAAAACTCTAGGAAAATCATGCATCATGATAAATCCAAGACCATTAGACCTAAGGACCAAGACATTAACCCTAATAAGGGGAGACACATGCCTAGGATGGGTAGATCTAGGAATGTCCGAGGTGGACATGTTGATTCTAGGTTTAAGAATCTAGACAGAGAAAATCAAGCTTTAAGGGCAAAGCTTGATAAATTAGAAAAGACCCTAGATAGATTCACTATTGAATCTAAGGGTTTAGGTATGGTTGGGTGGTCAAAAACCCAACAATGATAGATCGGGGTTAGGATACCGATCTAAGTTCTCCGATACCAATGAAAAGAAGTATGCTAGGGTAGCATATAACTATGGCAAGGAGGGGAAGTCCAAAAATGGCAAGGGGATGCCATTTAAAAGCAAGAAGAAGGTTTTAACTAAGGACAAGGGGTCTAAGGTTAAGAAGGTTAGGGTTGTACACCAAGAGTTACCGAAGGTACACCGGTGTGGTCTAGCGTTTGTTGAGTCACCTAAGGAGGTGGCTAAGGCTAAGAGCTCAAGGGGAGCTCTAGGAGCCAAGTTGGGACCCATGGTCTTTGGATCCCTAGAGGATTTCTCTTGGAATTCTAGATGGGTCATGATGTGTGCCAAAGGATGTAGAGATAGATTTGAAGTCTTAATCCTAGGGATTTGACACAATGGATTTGAGTTTCATGCATGAAAATATGACATTTGGGTCATATAACATGAAAGATGGTTTTTGATGTGTAAATACCATATAAACAAATGCTAGGGATGCATTATGGTTTGGTATGGGCAGAAACATCAAGAGGATGTCAAAACTAGGACTTTAGGTCAAGGTTCAATTGAACTATTTAGCTAGTTTTGGGGTTTTATGTCAATCTTGGGATTAGTGATAGATACATGTTTGAATGTATTTTTTTCAAGTAGATATGGGTACCACAAACCTCTCCACAAAATTTAGAAATTTTTGAAGATGTGTGGAATTTCTGGTGCATTTATGAAATTGGGTCAGAGATGTTGAAAATGAGATTTTCAAGGTGCCAGTCGACTGGGACAGAGGGCAGTTGACTGGCAAAGGCTGATTTTTGTGTTTCAGCAATAAAAAGGTGTCCAAATGGTGCAAAACAAGTGTGTAATCTTATGGGAGGTTAGTACACTGTGTTTATGATCATTAGAGGTTAAAAGATCCAATAAGAGGGAAATTGTTGGAGTCTATTTGATGTATGACAAAGGGGGAGAAGTGTTGGGTTTAAGTAGGAAACCACACACGCCTTTGAAAGAAATCTTAGGTCAAGGGGGAGCTTAGGTTAAGGGGGAGCATTATTGCTCATTTGGTGGTGAAAACACAATAGATCCAAACTTGCTCCATGGAAAGTCCTCCATTGACCCTCCTTGAGTGTTTGAATCACCTGCTATCACCTGCACACTCCAACAGAGCTTAGCAAATCGATATCAAATGAAATAAGCAAGTAGCAGAGAATCGGCAGTGGAAACAGACGCGATCAGAAACTTCTGACAGCGTATTTGAATTAAAGTTCTGCTCTTGATCGGTCCCCAGATCGATCAGAGAGGACCCTGATCAGCCACCAGACCGATCCAGCAATCTTCTGCACACTCCTGATTGGTCCCCAGACCTATCCAGCAGTCTGCTGCATACTCCAGATCGGTCCCCAGACCAATCAAGCTGTGGCCTGATCGGTCACCAGACCGATCAGGCTGATCCCAGACCGATCAGGCTCCAGCCTGATCGGTCAGGGTGAGAAATCTCGCGACAGTTGATCGTTCAGTTTGATCGGTCACGATTTCTCCCTGATCGGTCACCAGACCGATCAGTAGGTTTGCCAAAGACCTACTGGATGCTCCCTGATCGGTCACCGGACCGATCAGACGTCACTAGATCGGTCACCAGACCGATCCAAGAGGGAACTTCGTGCCAACTTCCCTGATCGGTCACCAGACCGATCTGGGCAAGGCTAAACCCTCTCTAAGTCAAGAGAACTGGCTCCCAGCCTCCCCTGACTCGTGCTCAGTCCCTCGGACCAAGACTCCGTGCTCAATCTCACTCACCGGGACTTCAACCTAGCCCTCCAAGCTAGGACCTGGCTTCGCTCACCAGGGTTTCGGTCACCCGACTTCACTCATCGGGACCCGGCTTCACTCACCGGGATTTCAACCTAGCTTCACTCACTAGGATTTCAATCACCTGGCTTCACTCACTAGGACCCGGCTTCACTCACCGGGATTTCAACTTAGCTTCACTCACTAGGATTTCCATCACCTGGCTTCACTCACCAGGACCCGGCTTCACTCACCGGGATTTCCATCACCTGGCTTCACTCACCAGGACCCGATTTCACTCACCGGGATTTCCATCACCTGACTTCACTCACTAGGATTTCTATCACCTAGCCCTCCAAGCTAGAACTTTTTCCCACCTAACCCTCCAAGTTAGGACTTTTCACATGCCAGCGTGCGATCTCTCGATCCACCTGGACTTAATCATAATCATAATCATCAACCTAAACTAAAATCGGTGTCAACACCAAAACAGCAATCTGGGTCAGACTGCATCAACAATCTCCCCCTTTTTGTTATTTGACAATCCAATTTTAAGTTTAGGGATTTGAAATCAATATTCTCAAATTTCAGAATCATAGGGGAATCAGGATCCTTCCCCTATAACATGATCATCCTAAACTTAATCAACCATTTTCTCCCCCTTGTCAAATATCGAAAAGGGTATGGTTATTAAGTTTGAACATACCTCCCCCTCAAACACGGGTCTCTCCCCAAACCCAAAATAATCAAAGGACAATTTTTGAATTGCATATGAAGGGCATATACCATACATGTATCATGACAACAACGTATATGCATCATACGACAATAAGTGTGAATTGTGTTAGTGATATGAGAAAAGAGTCCTAAGGCAATCGCCTTATGATTGTAATCATTTATTTTAATAAATGAATATTCACTATTTGAGTATATATGTTTATGTATTTGATTGAGATCTTAAACTCATTTACTGAATGTCCGCAATACAATTCACAGTATGAGAGAATTTGTGATGAATTTACAACTAGTGATTATCTCTACATGTGCAATTGTGAAGTATTGAAATTGCCCCTAGTCGATGAATTGATAAATACAGACACTATCAATTCAATTGAGACTAGCATGGGTTATTCTCTAATCAGCTGATTCTCACTGGCTGGTGACATTAGGATGTCCGGAGATAAACATGAATGCTAGTTAAGGGAACTAGTTCATTGGAGTGACTGGCTGCAAAACTTCATATGGTAGTCTATATATAGATATGTCAATGAAGTTCTTACTGCAGCTTAAGTGCGATGTTCCTTTGACTTGCGGTGTTCAAGTCATCTTGGTCATGGAGACTTATACTTTGACATCTTAAGCAAGCATCTCCAAGGAGGTATGGACCCAGGATGATTGGGTATAAGCCGAAGTGCCCGAAGATGTTTGAACAACCTACAAAGGATTCACCACTCCTTGCGAGGAGATGTATACCCAAGGCCTATCGTCGGATTGTTACTCGAAGCCTCTGGCCAGAGCATGACACGTTCAGAGTATGAATCTCTTAAATACATGAGAGTAATTAGAATTCGTAGGACGACAAAACGTTACTTGGGCTAGGTGTGACGTAGTCAGCCTAGTGGGGACTGACACACATAGACCATGTCCTGAACCAAGTGGGTATAAGATGGTGAAGGGAATGGGGCACGATTCATTATAGCTGCTAAAGGGTTTCAGAATTGTTTCTGAGGTCAACCGTTGATCTTTCGATTAATTGGGGATCATGATGTACTACTAGGTGCCACTCATGATCGTTCTATAATTGATTAATTATAGACGACCAACATAAATCGAAAGCCTATTTAGTCACACGCACTACGAGTAATCCGAGGGATTTAAAACGAGTTGAAAATTAGATTTTCCAATCAAGAGAGATTAGGTTTGGTTAAGCCAAACGATAAGTCGAATCTGAATTTATCAGAGACGCATCGGAAGCGTAAAATGGCTAAGTCTTTTGAAGACTTAATAGATGAATTAAATAAGTTTAATTCATTGGGGCGTGGCTTGGATGGGCCGGCCAAAGAGGGTCTCCATCCTCCTTGCTTGGCCGGCCACAACAAAGGGAGAGAACCAAGTTTTTGGTTCAATTTATAAAATAAACAAAGTGTGGTTTGTTTTATAAAATTATGGATGATATAAATTTTTATATAATAAACCAAGGTTTGGTTTATTTTTCATGGAAATTAAAATGAACCATGGATTGATTTATTTTATTTTATAAAATCAATCATGGATTGATTTACCATGATAAGAAAATTTATTCCATAAGAAAAAAAGGAGACTTGGTCGGTTGTTATCATGAATTAAAATATGATAAAACTTGGTATGATGGAATAAGTCATAGAAAATTTATTCCATAAGAAAAAAGAGACTTGGCGGTTGAGAGGCTACTATATAAAGGACACAAGGCAAGGCTTGGAAATCAATCGAAGTATTCTTGCTTGGGCTCTCTCCCTCTCCTCCCTTCTTTCTCTTGGCTGGCCCAAGGCTCTTCTCCCTTCTTCTTGCCGTGAGCACAAGGAGAAGCACCGAGGCGACAAAGTTCTTCCGTTGGGACGATCTTCCTCTCCGGCCATTATCACCTTGGGATTGGGCGCAAGTCATCTTCCTCCTTCTCGCCGGAATTGTGATTCCGGCCAACCTTGGTAGTGAGTTTTTCCGATGTGATTACTTCTCTCTTGGTTTTCTTGTTGCGTTCTCGGAGAATCTAGTAGTTCTTGAGAACACGAAACTCGTGGCTTTGCGAAGTCATCCCGAAGATACTCGGCGTGGACGGAAATAGAGGCGGAGCTTCCGAGGGACGCTTACGGTTGGATCTCGTCCCTTCCTTCGAGTTACGCGAGGTAATACGTAAATTAATTTATGTTTCTGCAAAATTTTAAATATATGATCATGTCTACACAAGATAAAGTTGCATGATTAGATGTGTGGTTAAATAATTTGAGAAATTATTTATGCTAAACCTTCCGCTGCACGTAATTAATTTTAAAATTACGAACCCGCATCCATGTCAACATGCACCCGGTCCCAACAGTGGTATCAGAGCCGGTTAGTGTTCGACATAATCATATAATTGTTTTTGCGAAAACTTTGTCATGATCTCATTTTTGGAAAATTTTCCAATTATGGAAACTTTCCAATTATGGTAAATTTTCGATTTAGGAATTTCAAAGTTTGGAAATCATCATGAAATTTCGCAAACTTTTGAAATATCCCTGTTTCTGAAATTTTATGATAATTGTGAAAACTTTCTATTTTAGGAAACTTTCCAATTTTGGAAATTTCCGATTTTGGAAATTTTCCAATCTTGGAAATACGTAAGTTTTCTTTGTACCAGAAACTTACAATTATTCTGAAAACCTTTTATTTATGGAATCTTTCTATTTATGGAAAGCTCGCAATTTTGGGCACTTTCTTTCAAGAAAGTCTAGACAAATTATGGGAATATTAATTGACATTTAAATTCATAATTGGAAATTAAATTATTTACAAAATTCTTTATTTTGGATTGAACCTCGGGGAGCCGTCCAATTTAAAGTTAGTTGTTATAATTAAATTTCCTAAATTGAATTTAAACTGTCAAATGTTTAATTTGGATTGAGCCTCGGGGAGCCGTCCAAATTATATTATCAATAAATTCTTATTTTGGATTGAGCCTCGCGGAGCCGTCCAAATTAAGTTATTGATATTAATTTTCCATAAATAAAATATGTGATCAAATCTTGGAAATTTTGAGGTGATTCTCAAACGATAATTTCCTTATTTGATTTATGAGGTGATGCTCTTACATATTATTGTCTCCAAAATTAATTAGGAAAATTGTTTCCTATAGAGTATATTTCCTTAAATAAGATTTTCATGAAAATAATATGTGGTTGAATTAAGGGAATCTATCTCTTAATTTAATAAGATTTGATTTAGAGAAATCAAAGTCTTAAACATATTAATTCCGAAATTGATTATGATAATTTAGGAAATTGTTTCCCAAAAACAATTCCTTGAATAAAGTATGAAATTAGAATTAGGAAATCCGGTTCCTAATTCAATTAATGAGACTTGATAAATTAAGTCACATACATTTTTTATTTAGGAAATCGTTAGAACATGACATAATTATATGTCATGAATGTGCATAAAAGAAAAGAATGAGACCCAAAACCCCTTACAAAATATTAAGGCCCACACCTTCCATTAATATGGTTAGAACCGGAGTTTTGTTTCTCGTTTGGGTTGATGGACACATCCATGCCCGGCTTGAACCTCAACATGTTCAAACCATGGAATTAGTTTATGATTAATATAGTTGGAGTCAGAGGTCAATCCTTAGTTTTGGTTGTTGGACACATCCAAGCCTGACTAAACGGTTGAATGAGCTCCAACCATATTAAAACTATTTCTTGATTAATGGGTCAGCCTTAAGCTTGGAGCATCGATTTGTTGTGCCACAGCCAAGGTCGATGTAAAGAGAGGTGCAGTTGGGTGCTATGTGTATTGTTGCATACTTGTTAATGAGTTAACAACCCAATGATTTATGCAAACATTCAATTAGTTGATAGCATAATGTGATAGTTACATATGTATAATATGTAATCAGTATAATTACCTACCTTCATAGCTAAGAATAACTTGATGGACTCTAGTCATGGTTGTTTTTATCTATGGTTGGATATCAACCTATTTGGAGATGTTCCTACGATCTCCCGAATTGATAAAAAGGGTTATTCAATTAGAAAATAAATAGGATTTAATTAATGTATATTAATGCATTCTTTATCATTCTCATCACATAACCTCAATTTGTATTTCTAGGATAATCACCTGATCATGTCTTCTCTGAATTTGCATTCCATTTTGGACACCAATAAGCTGACTGGGCCAGACTTCATGGACTGGTTTCGAAACCTGAGGATAGTCCTCAAGGCAGAAAAGCTTGCTTATGTCCTTGAAGAACAACTTCCCAACCATCCTCCTAAAGATGCAACTCTATACCAGTTAGTGGCCTATCAGAAACATGTGGCCGATTCTGAACTTGCGAGTTGCATCATGCTAGCCGCTATGGTACCTAAGCTACAAAAGCAGCATGAGCATATGGATGCTCATACCATCGTCTTCCATCTTCATGAGCTGTTTGACGAGCAGGCGAGATCCGAAAGGTTTGAGGTCTCCAGACTCCTCTTCACCTCTAAGATGCAGGAAGACACTTCTGTTTCATAGTTTGTGTTGAAGATGTTGGGGTACATTGAGCGACTAGGCATACTTGGATTTGCAATGGATCACGAACTAAGTATTGACTTAATTCTGCATTGTTTGCCCAAGAGTTACTCACAGTTTGTGATGAACTATCGGATGAACAAACTGGAGACTACCATTCTTGAGTTGCTTAACCTGCTGAAGACTGTAGAGCCTTCTGTAAAGCAGGATCAGAAGATGGTACTGTTAGTTGGTTCCTCAAAGAAAGGTTCTAAGAGGAAGCCCAAATAACAAAATAAGGGAAGGAAGAAAAAGGCCAAAAAGACTGAAAAGGCACCAAAAGACACTTGCCATCACTGCGGCAAGGAGGGCCACTGGCGAAGAAACTGCAAGGTTTATCTTGAGTCCTTGAAGAAGAAGGCATCCGATGCCCCATCCTCTTCAGGTATCTTCGTTATTGAATGTCACTCTATTTCCTCGTACACCTGGGTACTTGATACTGGGTGTAGCCCACATATATGTAATGACATACAGGGGCTAAGGAATAGAAGAAGACTCGTCAAGGGAGAAGCGAATTTGCGAGTTGGAAATGGAGCAAAGATTGCTGCTGTTGCCATCGGAACATATTTGCTAAAGCTCCCTACTGGACTTGTCTTAGAATTGGATAATTGTTATTTTGTTCCTTCGTTAATAAAGAACATTGTATCTATTTCATGCTTGAATGAAAAGGGTTACCATTTAACTTTTAGTAACAATTGCTGTTACATAACTTTAAATGGTGTTCTTTATGGGACCGAAACTTTATGCAATGGTATCTACACGTTAGATTTATCTGGTGACGTTTTCAAAATCGAAGTTAGCAACAAACGTGCTCGAATAGATAATCAAATAGACTCCTATACGTGACATTGTCGTCTTGGCCATGTAAGCAAGAAACGCATGACCAAATTACACCGATGTGGAATTCTGGAATCATTTGAACCTGGTTCATTTGATACATGTGAATCATGCTTAAAAGGCAAGATGACCAAATTACCCTTTTTCGAAAAAGGTAAATCAGTGGGAGAATTGCTTGGTCTAATACATACTGATGTATGTGGACCAATGTCAACTCTTGCACAAGGAGGCTATAGCTACTTCATTACCTTTATCGATGATCACTCACGATTCGGGTATGTGTTCTTAATGAAACTCAAATATGAAGCTTTTGAGAAATTCAAAGAGTTCAGAAGTGAAGTAGAGAAACAGCTTGGCAAAAGTATTAAGATACTTCGATCCGATCGGGGTGGTGAATACTTAAGTCAAAAGTTTCAAGATTATCTTAGGGACAATGGGATATTGTCTCAATGGACTCCGCCATATACACCACAGTATAATGGTGTATCTGAGAGGCGTAACCGAACCTTGATGGACATGATTAGATCTATGATAAATCATGCAACTCTTCCAAAATCCTTTTGGGGCTATGCGCTTAAGACAGCTGTTTACTTGCTAAACAGAGTCCCGACCAAGGTAGTCTCTACTACTCCATATGAGACATGGAATAGTAAGAAAACTCATTTATCTCACCTAAAGATATGGGGTTGTCCTGCTTATGTAAAGCGGACTGTATCAGACAAATTGGATGCTACGTCTGATAAATGTCTATTTATTGGATACCCTAAGGAAACGAAGGGTTACCAATTCTATCATCCCTTGGAACAAAAGGTGTTTGTTTCAAGGCATGCTGTATTTCTAGAAAAAGAATTTCTTTTACAAGAAAACAGTGGGAGTAGCATTGAACTTGAAGAAGTTCAAGAAACTCCAATAGACATTACAGAGACACCTAGTCTAGACCCACAACCAATAACTCATAATGATGAGCTATCAGTTGAACCTAAAACAACACCACTTCTTCGTAGGTCTGATAGGACACGCAATATTCCAGAGAGATACGAATTTCTCATATGTGAATCGAACGACGTGTTACTCATTAACAATGATGAACCTATCAGTTATGAAGATGTTCTGAAAAATTCAGAAAGGGATAAGTGGCTTGAAGCCATGAAGTCAGAAATAGATTCCATGTACAAAAATCAAGTATGGGACTTGGTTAACCCACCTGAAGGGATTAAGCCCATAGGGTGCAAGTGGGTTTTCAAGAAGAAAACCGACATGGAAGGTAATGTTGTTACCTTTAAGGCTAGATTAGTGGCAAAAGGATATCGTCAGAAACAATGAATTGATTATGACGAAACCTATTCGCCAGTAGCTATGCTTAAATCCATTCGGATGCTCCTGGCCATAGCAGCTCATTATGATTATGAGATATGGCAAATGGATGTGAAAATAGCTTTCCTTAATGGAAACCTGCTTGAGGATGTATACATGGTACAACCTGAAGGTTTCACATCGGTTAATAAAACCAAAGTATGCAAGCTTCGACGATCCATATATGGATTAAAGCAAGCATCCAGGAGCTGGAACATCCGTTTTGATGAGATAAACAAAGAGTTTGATTTATCACAAAATTCTGACGAACCTTGTGTTATATGTCGATGATATATTACTTATAGGAAACGATATATCAGTCTTATAGTCAGTTAAAATTTGGTTGTCCAAAACTTTCTCCATGAAAGACCTGGGAGAAGCAACCTATATCCTTGGGATTAGAATCTATAGAGATAGATCAAAACGATTGCTTGGTCTTTCGCAATCTACATATATAGACCGAGTGCTAGAAAGGTTTAGCATGTCGAAATCCAAGAAAGGTTACCTTCCCATCAGGCATGGGATCAACCTTTCGAAGTCTATGTGTCCGCGCACAGAAGACGAGAGGATTTGCATGAATAAGATTCCTTATGCATCCGCCATAGGATCTATCATGTATGCTATGTTATGTACTAGGCCTAATGTATCGTATGCTCTGAGCGTCACAAGCAGATACCAGTCTGATCCAGGAATGGATCATTAGGCGGTTGTCAAGACAATCCTCAAGTACTTAAGAAGAACTAAGGATGTGTTCCTAATATATGGAGAAGGTGATATGGTAATACGTGGGTATACAGATGCCAGTTTCTAGACAGATAAGGATGACTCCAAATCTCAGTCCGGATACGTATTTATTTTGAATGGAGGCGCAATAAGTTGGAAGAGTTCCAAGCAAGACACCTTAGCGGATTCTACCACGGAAGCAGAATACATTGCAGCTTCGGAAGCAGCAAAGGAAGCAGTCTGATCAAGAAGTTTGTCTCAGAACTTGGTATGGTTCCAACCATTGATGAAGCAATACCGGTTTACTGCGACAACAATGGAGCTATTGCACAAGCAAAGGAACCAAGGTCTCATCAGCGATCCAAACATGTGCTTCGCCGCTATCATCTGATCAGAGAGATTATAAGTAGGAATGATATACAAATTGAGAAAATTCCCACTGAAAGGAATTTAGCGGATCCTTTAACTAAGGCCTTACCTCAAAGCAAGTTTGAGGGTCATGTTAGAGCCTGTGGTATTGGATACCATAGCGATTGACATTAGGCCAAGTGGGAGTTTGTTAGTGATATGAGAAAAGTGTCCTAAGGCAATCGCCTTATGATTGTAATCATTTATTTTAATAAATGAATATTCACTATTTGAGTATACATGTTTATGTATTTGATTGAGATCTTAAACTCATTTACTGAATGTCCGCAATACAATTCACAGCTTGAGAGAATTTATGGTGAATTTACAACTAGTGATTATCTCTACATGTGCAATTGTAAAGTATTGAAATTGTCCCTAGTCGATGAATTGATAAATACGGACACTATCAATTCTGTTGAGACTAGCATGGGTTATTCTCTAATCAGCTGATTCTCACTGGCTGGTGACTTTGGGATGTCCGGAGATAAACATGAATGATAGTTAAGGGAACTAGTTCATTGGAGTGACTGGCTATAAAACTTCATATGGTAGTCTATATATAGATATGTCAATGAAGTTCTTACTGCAGCTTAAGTGCGATGTTCCTTTGACTTGCGGTGTTCAAGTCATCTTGGTCATGGAGACTTATACTTTGACATCTTAAGCAAGCATCTCCAAGGAGGTGTGGACCCAGGATGATTGGGTATAAGCCGAAGTGCCCGAAGATGTTTGAACAACCTACAAAGGATTCACCACTCCTTGCGAGGAGATGTATACTCAAGGCCTATCGTCGGATTGTTACTCGAAGCTCTGGCCAGAGCATGACATGTTCAGAGTATGAATCTCTTAAATACATGAGAGTAATTAGAATCCGTAGGATGAGAAAACGTTACTTGGGCTAGGTGTGACGTAGTCAACCTAGTGGGGACTGACACACATAGACCATGTCCTGAACCAAGTGGGTATTAAATGGTGAAGGGAATGGGGCACGATTAATTATAGCTGCTGAAGTGTTTCAAAATTGTTTCTAAGGTCAACCGTTGATCTTTCGATTAATTGGGGATCATGATGTACTACTAGGTGCCACTCATGATCGTTCTATAATTGATTAATTATAGACGGCCAACATAAATCGAAAGCCTATTTAGTCACACGCACTACGAGTAATCCGAGGGATTTAAAATGAGTTAAAAAGTAGATTTTCCAATCAAGAGAGATTATGTTTGGTTAAGCCAAACGATAAGTCGAATCTGAATTTATCAGAGACGCATCGGAAGCGTAAAATAGCTAAGTCTTTTGAAGACTTAATAGATGAATTAAATAAGTTTAATTCATTGGGGCATGACTTGGATGGGCCGGCCAAAGAGAGTCTCCATCCTCCTTGCTTGGCCGACCACAACAAAGGGAGAGAACCAAGTTTTTGGTTCAATTTATAAAATAAACCAAGTGTAGTTTGTTTTATAAAATTATGGATGATATAAATTTTTATATAATAGACCAAGGTTTGGTTTATTTTTCATGGAAATTAAAATGAACCATGGATTGGTTTATTTTATTTTATAAAATCAATCATGGATTGATTTACCATGATAAGAAAATTTATTCCATAAGAAAAAAGGAGACTTGGTCAGTTTTTATCATGAATTAAAATATGATAAAACTTGGTATGATGGAATAAGTCATAGAAAATTTATTCCATAAGAAAAAAGAGACTTGGCGGTTGAGATGCCACTATTTAAAGGACCCAAGGCAAGGCTTGGAAATCAATCGAAGTATTCTTGCCTGGGCTCTCTCCCTCTCCTCCCTTCTTTCTCTTGGCCGGCCACAAGGCTCTTCTCCCTTCTTCTTGCCGTGAGCACAAGGAGAAGCACCGAGGCGACAAAGTTCTTCCGTTGGGACGATCTTCCTCTTCGGCCATTATCACCTTGGGATTGGGCGCAAGTCATCTTCCTCCTTCTCGCCGGAATTGTGATTCCGGCAAACCTTGGTAGTGAGTTTTTCCGATGTGATTACTTCTCTCTTGGTTTTCTTGTCGCATTCTTGGAGAATCTAGTAGTTCTCGAGAACACGAAACTCGTGGCTTTGCGAAGTCATCCCGAAGATACTCGGCGTGGACGCGAATAGAGGCGGAGCTTCCGAGGGACGCTTACGATTGGATCTCGTCCCTTCCTTCGAGTTACGCGAGGTAATACGTAAATTAGTTTACGTTTCTGTAAAATTTTAAATATATGATCATGTCTACACAAGATAAAGTTGCATGCTTAGATGTGTGGTTAAATAATTTGAGAAATTATTTATGCTAAACCTTCCGCTGCACGTAATTAATTTTAAAATTACGAACCCGCATCCATGTCAACATGCACCCGGTCCCAACAAATTGCACATTAAAACATATACAGAAATATATCATGGTCAAACATGTATATGTTTCGTATGACAAGTACGGAATGCAGCTGTATCAGACACATAATCCTGAGTGGTCTCCGTGACCAATCAGGTTCGTTGATTACTTGATACAGAAATATTTCTTATTAGTTTGGGGAGCGATCAAATTTCAGAAAAATTCCTGAAACTTTGATACATTCCTGATCAGACTGCATTAACAATTTGCATTCCACAATAGGGGTGTAGACTCTATTAATATTCGACATTTCAGAAACATTTCTGAAACACGACATCAAGAACAAGAGTCATGGCTCAACAAACCCTTTCTTATGAATTTGAGCATTCCAACATAGGTTTGTATCAAATCACTATTAGGTACCAGGTTTGTACCACTTGAACAAATTTGTGCTCCCTTAGTACCAGGTTTGTACCAATGGGTGATCAAGTATGTTTCAATTGTAATCAGATTGTATCATGTTTGTTTGTAGTATGATCATTAAACTGATACAATTTGATGAAAGGTGATTGGACTGAGGAGTAATCTGATACCTCTGATCAGCATTGATCTGATCGGTCACCAGACCGATCAGAGTAATCCCTGATCGGTCACCAGACCGATCAGGGTGAGTCCTGATCGGTCGGTGGACCGATCAGGTCTGATACAGAAGGTTTTCTCAGTTCCAGATTTCAGAAATGAAATTTCAGAGATCTGAACCCAGGTTTGGTTCAACTCTCAAACACTCCTAAACCCTAATTGTAACGACCCGGAAAATTCTCTTAATATTTTCTTAAAATATTAAGCATGTTTAAATAATTTTCCAAGGGACCTAGATATATTAAGGAGAACTTTGGCCTAGAAAATCCATGTTTTCTCATTTAAATTGAGAAAACTAAATACTAATAGGCTTTATGTGGGCTTTTTAGTACCATGATTATAGGTGGATTTCGGTAATAATTATTATAAATATAAATAGGATTTAATTAGGCATATTAGCATGATTATGGGTAAGTCTTAGCCTAATTTTTCTATTTTAATGGAGAAATTAGGTACTAATGAGCTTTAAATGGGCTCCAAAAATGGGTATTAATTAGGTAAAATTAATATAAATTAGGTAAAATTAATATAAATATAAAAGAATTTTATTTAGGAATATTAGCATAATTATGGGTGATTTTGGAGAATTTTCGAAATAAAAGGGAACTTTCGAAAATTAGAGGAAAATGTTTAAATAAAATGAAAAATAAAATAAAAATAAAGGTGCATGGGCCAAGGATTGAACCTTGGACCTCTTGTACAACCATGAATTCTTTAACCAACTCACCTAGCAAGGAATACTTATGAGTAAATGAAGTGGAGGTTGGTTAAGAAGTAGAAGGAGATGAAGGGTCATAGAGAGACTCTTCATTTGCCTCTTTAAAGGAGCTATAAAGAGGGGGTTTGGGGGGTTACTTCTCTTCACCATCAAGTGCATTTGCTCCCCTCCTCCCTCCTCATTCTAGCCTAAATTCTAAGGAAGAGTTCCCCTTGGAAAGTTTCCACCAAGGCTCCATCTCCCAAGATCTAAAGTTCTTACAAGGATCCAAGGACTAGGTGTGGTCAAGAGACATCAAGTCTTCTTCCTTCACTCCATCCAAGGTCTAAAAATTTAGAAACCCCAAGGTAAGACTCTGTCACCTGTGGTATAATAGTTTCCTATGATTTTTATGATTTTTAGCATGATATATTGGATAGTTTTTGGATTTGATGTTGAAAGGAAAGAAAACCAAGAACTTTATGTTTAAAGGTTTCGGCCACCATGTTTTTAAGATCTAGAATTATGCTAAAAATCTGTATAATGATATTTAATGTTCCCTTATGATGTTTAGAAGTTAAGTATAATTTTTGGGAATTTTTGGAGTACGCTAGGATACCCTAGGGTTTCGGCCAACATGAAAGAAACAAAAACTAAGAACCCTGAGTTTAAGGGTTTCGGCCACCAAGTTTTAAAGGTCTATAATTATGATAAAAATCATGATAATATTGTTTAATGTTCCCTTCTGATGTTTAGAGGTTAAGTATAATTTTTGGGAATTTTTGGAGTACCCTAGGATACCCTAGGGTTTCGGCCAACATGAAAGAAACAAAAACTAAGAACCCTGAGTTTAAGGGTTTCGGCCACCAAGTTTTAAAGGTCTATAATTATGCTAAAAATTATGATAATGTTTTTTAATGTTCCCTTCTGATGTGTAGAGGTTAAGTATAATTTTTGGGAATTTTTGGAGTACCCTAGGACACCCTAGGGTTTCGGCCAACATGAAAGAAACAAAAACTAAGAACCCTGAGTTTAAGGGTTTCGGCCACCATGTTTTAAAGGTCTATAACTATGATAAAAATCATGATAATGTTATTTAATGTTCTCTTATGATGTGTAGAGGTTAGGTATAATTTTTGGGAATTTTTGGGGTACCCTAGAGGCCCCATATGGTTCGGCCAACCCCAAGGACCCAAGGGTTAGGGTTGAGTCTTTAACTTCAAGCATATGTTTATGTGTTGCCATGATATAAGGATGATGGAAGGTGATTATGTGAATTTTCACATGGCCTTGGGACTCCACAAGTTTCGGCCAAGAAGGGTTAATAGGGTAAAAGTTAAGATTTATTTCAAGTAAGGGGTCCCAATGGCCCTATGGTAAGATGTGATTTGTGTTTTATGAATGATATGCCATGTTTATGCATGATATGCCATGTTTACGAATGATATGCCATGTTTACGAATGATATGCCATGTTTATGAATGATATGCCATGTTTTAGGATAATACGAATGTATGTCATGCTCTATGAATGATGTGTACATATGCCATGTCTAAGAATGAAAATGATGAATGACAAGTATGATGAATGAAAGATGATGCTTATGTCTTTAAGGCATAAATATGCTAAACGGCACGGTCGATGGTCGACGGTACGACGGTCGAGAGGACTAGTAAATGAGCCGGTAGACGGGCCGAGCCGTAACAAGTTATGCTATGATAAGTATGCCATGAATGTCTTATGAATGATGAAACATGAAAAGTATTTTACTTTATGTATGAGCTTGTACCGGACCGAAGTATGGGTCCAAGGGATGGGCACCTTAAGAACGCCCCGATTTTGGACTACCGAAGCTGTCCACGGTTCTGGCCCTACCGGAGCTGGGCAACAGGGATGGGCACCTTAAGAACGCCTCGGTTCGGGGACTACCGACTATGCTGTCCTTACCCTAGTAGGTTGGGGCTCGCGACCTCGGACTTGCTAGGGATGTGCGCTATGATGTATGTATGTGGTACAAGCCGGGGACCCCAAATGATGTTATGATGATTATGTTTAAGCAAAGTAAAAGTATGTTTTAAAAGTTAAGCATCCCTTATGTATATGCATTCCACTCATGCATCCATTCATGCTATGCATTATGCTATGTTGATAAGATGATATGCTTACGTTTCATGTTAAGAAGTATGCATGAGAATGAATGATCTATGCCATGATTATGTTAGGAAGATGTTCATATGCTATGATAGGTATTATGCCATGCTACCATGTTATGATTTATGCCATGAAAGATGTCATGCTACTATGTTTATGATTTATGCCATGAATTATGCCATGCTACTATGTTTATGATTTATGCCATGAATTATGCCATGCTTAGAATGTCTACTATGTTTATGAGTTACGCCATGAATTATGCCATGCTTAGAATGTCTACTATGTTTATGTTCATGCCATGCTATGTATACGATAAGTGATGTAGGATGTTATGTTCCAAGTAGAGCACCAAGTATGTTAATGTTTTATGTGCTCATTATGAGATGATAAATGATGAATGGTTTTGTGAGTAGGAAAGAGTTTTACTAAGCCTGTGTGCTTATAATCTTATTTCCTTATACCGCAGATCATTCAAGGGGACAATGATGGAAGCAGCAGGAGGGCAAGAATGCATGTGTGTAGTAGTGACTTGGCCCAGGAAACTTTATGTTTACTGTTTATGCTAGACTTCACCTTGGTTACTTATATGTCTGACTTATAGAACCTTATGATATGACGTTACGTATGACATGATATGATATGATGCTTAAGTTCAAAGTTAATATGCTAAGGTTCCTATGTCATTAAGTTAAGAATGGTAACAGGGCATGTATAAGTTAAAGATATTCCGCTGCCTTATGATGTCTACATGCCCTAAGCATGTTAACGTAACGCCGCTTATATATATAAAAAAAAAAGCGGGCGTTACAGGTTGGTATCAGAGCAGTAACCATCTCACTACACACACATCAAGCCCTCTTCCTGCCGCTTCCAAGTAAGTACCTCTTTACATATCTTATAGTAGAAAGATGTTTTATGATTTTAAGATATGCAAGCATGAACGGTATTTATGATGAAAAAGTACGTTACGATATGTAACGATGAATGATACTTTATTTTCTTTTAGGAATTAAATATTAGAATAATATAGGGGTAGGAAAAAAAACTATAATTTATGATATTATGTATAATCTATAATATAGTCACATGTAGAAAATTTTCTGATAGCCTACATACCCACAGGAGATTATAACACTCTCACCTATGTTAGCGTATAACATTAGTTTCATGATATTAATACTGATATACTTAATGGTATAGGTCATACGGTATAACTTAGGTAGGGACGCATAGGGTAAGGTGCTAATTATTTTAACACTTATTATAGGTTATGGGTTACTGATGCCTTATATATAATATATAAGACTACCTTAAGTTATTTTATGGTAATATAATAAGTAGGATCTCACCTATTCTATAATAATCATACAACTAATATAATTCGTAACCCGGGTTGAGAATTAATATTCGGAAGCATACTATTATTATTAGGTACCCATGATTAAAATAAGTATATAACTATGATGTATGCATATAATTATATCATGGAGTTAATAATGACATTAGCCAATTATATGTCAAAGAAATAATCAGAACTTCGATATATACAGCGATGCTTCCAAGCTAGGACTTGGAGCTGTACTTAGGCAGAGTGGTAAGGTCATTGCTTATGCCTCTAGGTAACTTAAGGAATATGAACAGAATTACCCCACTCATGATCTGGAACTGGCCGCGGTGGTCTTCGCTCTTAAAATATGGAGGCATTATCTCTATATGGAGCGCAGTGTAAGATTTATACAGACCACCAGAGTCTGCGATATTTCTTCACTCAGAAAGACCTGAATATGAGACAACGCCGATGGCTCGAGTTGGTGAAGGTCTACGACTGCGAGATCTTCTATCATCCAGGAAAGGCGAACAAAGTGGCCGATGCACTCAGCCGGAAGTCAAGTGCCACCTTGATGTCCATATCTAAATTATCCCGACCACTTGAAAAAGAAATTATGAATTTTGGGGTCGAAGTCATCTCCGGGCGACTTTCCACCATGACAATATCACCCGCGCTATGTGAGGATATATTGGAAAAACAAAATGGTGATCTGAGTCTCCAGAAAATAAAACAGGAGATCCTAGAAGGAAAGGGCGATAGTTTTCATATCGCCGAAGGGGGAATACTCTACCTTAGGGATCGTCTATGTATCCCTAGTGATCCGAAGCTTCGAAAAGAGATACTGGCAGAAGCTCACGGAACCCCTTACTTGATGCATCCAGGATCCACCAAGATGTATCAGGATCTGAAGGAGAAGTTTTGGTGGTCCGGTATGAAGAAGGGAGTGACCAGATTTGGGAAGAAAGGAAAACTAAGTCCGCGCTATGTGGGGCCGTACCTGATTCTGAAAAGAGTCGGTAAGGTGGCATATGAGCTGGAGCTGCCTCCAGAGATGTCAGCTATCCATAACGTATTCCATGTGTCCCTGCTGAAAAAGTGTATCCCAAATATGGACCAAGTGATCGAGCCACAGACGGTGCAAGTGCAAGAGGACCTAAGCTATGAGAGCAGACCCATCCAGATTTTGGATAGGGAAGTCAAGAAGCTGAGGAGTAAGGAAGTGCCCTTAGTCAAGGTCCTATGGCAAAGTCAACGGTTCGAAGAAGCTACCTGGGAGCGCGAGGACGAGATGAGGCGCAAGTACCCGGAGTTATTCTAAGTTCGAGGACGAACTTTCACGAGGTATGGGGGATTGTAACGACCCGAAAAATTCTCTTAATATTTTCTTAAAATATTAAGCATGTTTAAATAATTTTCCAAGGGACCTAGAAATATTAAGGAGAACTTTGGCCTAGAAAATCCATATTTTCTCATTTAAATTGAGAAAACTAAATACTAATAGGCTTTATGTGGGCTTTTTAGTACCATGATTATAGGTGGATTTCGGTAATAATTAGTATAAATATAAATATGATTTAATTAGGCATATTAGCATGATTATGGGTAAGTCTTAGCCTAATTTTTCTATTTTAATGGAGAAATTAGGTACTAATGAGCTTTAAATGGGCTCCAAAAATAGGTATTAATTAGGTAAAATTAATATAAATTAGGTAAAATTAATATAAATATAAATGAATTTTATTTAGGAATATTAGCATAATTATGGGTGATTTTGGAGAATTTTCAAAATAAAAGGGAACTTTCGAAAATTAGAGGAAAAGGTTTAAATAAAATGAAAAATAAAATAAAAATAAAGGTGCATGGGCCAAGGATTGAACCTTGGACCTCTTGTACAACCATGAATGCTTTAACTAACTTACCTAGCAAGGAATACTTATGAGTAAATGAAGTGGAGGTTGGTTAAGAAGTAGAAGGAGATGAAGGGTCATGGAGAGACTCTTCATTTGCCTCTGTAAAGGAGCTATAAAGAGGGGGTTTGGGGGGTTACTTCTCTTCACCATCAAGTGCATTTGCTCCCCTCCTCCCTCCTCATTCTAGCCGAAATTCTAAGGAAGAGTTCCCTTTGGAAAGTTTCCACCAAGGCTCCATCTCCCAAGATCTAAAGTTCTTACAAGGATCCAAGGACTAGGTGTGGTCAAGAGACATCAAGTCTTCTTCCTTCTCTCCATCCAAGGTCTAAAAATTTAGAAACCCCAAGGTAAGACTCCTCACCTGTGGTATAATAGTTCCTATGATTTTTATGATTTTTAGCATGATATATTGGATAGTTTTTGGATTTGATGTTGAAAGGAAAGAAAACCAAGAACTTTATGTTTAAAGGTTTCGGCCACCATGTTTTTAAGATCTAGAATTATGCTAAAAATCTGTATAATGATATTTAATGTTCCCTTATGATGTTTAGAAGTTAAGTATAATTTTTGGGAATTTTTGGAGTACCCTAGGATACCCTAGGGTTTCGGCCAACATGAAAGAAACAAAAACTAAGAACCCTGAGTTTAAGGGTTTCGGCCACCAAGTTTTAAAGGTCTATAATTATGCTAAAAATCATGATAATGTTGTTTAATGTTCCCTTTTGATGTGTAGAGGTTAAGTATAATTTTTGGGAATTTTTGGAGTACCCTAGGATACCCTAGGGTTTCGGCCAACATGAAAGAAACAAAAACTAAGAACCCTGAGTTTAAGGGTTTCGGCCACCAAGTTTTAAAGGTCTATAATTATGATAAAAATCATGATAATGTTGTTTAATGTTCCCTTCTGATGTGTAGAGGTTAAGTATAATTTTTGGGAATTTTTGGAGTACCTAGGACACCCTAGGGTTTCGGCCAACATGAAAGAAACAAAAACTAAGAACCCTGAGTTTAAGGGTTTCGGCCACCATGTTTTAAAGGTCTATAACTATGCTAAAAATCATGATAATGTTATTTAATGTTCCCTTATGATGTGTAGAGGTTAGGTATAATTTTTGGGAATTTTTGGGGTACCCTAGAGGCCCCATATGGTTCGGCCAACCCCAAGGACCCAAGGGTTAGGGTTGAGTCTTTAACTTCAAGCATATGTTTATGTGTTGCCATGATATAAGGATGATGGAAGGTGATTATGTGAATTTTCACATGGCCTTGGGACTCCACAAGTTTCGGCCAAGAAGGGTTAATAGGGTAAAAGTTAAGATTTATTTCAAGTAAGGGTCCCAATGGCCCTATGGTAAGATGCGATTTGTGTTTTATGAATGATATGCCATGTTTATGCATGATATGCCATGTTTACGAATGATATGCCATGTTTACGAATGATATGCCATGTTTATGAATGATATGCCATGTTTACGAATGATATGCTATGTTTATGAATGATATGCCATGTTTACGAATGATATGCCATGTTTATGAAAGATATGCCATGTTTATGAATGATATGCCATGTTTACGAATGATATGCCATGTTTATGAATGATATGCCATGTTTTAGGATAATACGAATGTATGCCATGCTCTATGAATGATGTGTACATATGCCATGTCTAAGAATGAAAATGATGAATGACAAGTATGATGAATGAAAGATGATGCTTATGTCTTTAAGGCATAAATATGCTAAACGGCATGGTCGATGGTCGACGGTACGACGGTCGAGAGGACCGGTAAATGGGCCAGTAGACGGGCCGAGCCGTAACAAGTTATGCTATGATAAGTATGCCATGAATGTCTTATGAATGATGAAACATGAAAAGTATTTTACTTTATGTATGAGCTTGTACCGGACCGAAGTATGGGTCCAAGGGATGGACACCTTAAGAACGCCCTGGTTTTGGACTACCGAAGCTGTCCACGGTTTTGGCCCTACCGGAGCTGGGCAACAGGGATGGGCACCTTAAGAATGCCTCGGTTCGGGGACTACCGACTATGCTGTCCTTACCCTAGTAGGTTGGGGCTCGCGACCTCGGACTTGCTAGGGATGCGCGCTATGATGTATGTATGTGGTACAAGACGGGGACCCCAAATGATGTTATGATGATTATGTTTAAGCAAAGTAAAAGTATGTTTTAAAAGTTAAGCATCCCTTATGTATATGCATTCCACTCATGCATCCATTCATGCTATGCATTATGCTATGTTGATAAGATGATATGCTTACGTTTCATGTTAAGAAGTATGCATGAGAATGAATGATCTATGCCATGATTATGTTAGGAAGATGTTCATATGCTATGATAGGTATTATGCCATGCTACCATGTTATGATTTATGCCATGAAAGATGCCATGCTACTATGTTTATGATTTATGCCATGAAAGATGTCATGCTACTATGTTTATGATTTATGCCATGAATTATGCCATGCTACTATGTTTATGATTTATGCCATGAATTATGCCATGCTTAGAATGTCTACTATGTTTATGAGTTACGCCATGAATTATGCCATGCTTAGAATGTCTACTATGTTTATGTTCATGCCATGCTATGTATACGATAAGTGATGTAAGATGTTATGTTCCAAGTAGAGCACCAAGTATGTTAATGTTTTATGTGCTCATTATGAGATGATGAATGATGAATGGTTTTGTGAGTAGGAAAGAGTCTTACTAAGCCTGTGTTCTTATAGTCTTATTTCCTTATACCGCAGATCATTCAAGGGGACAATGATGGAAGCAGCAGGAGGGCAAGAACGCATGTGTGTAGTAGTGACTTGGCCCAGGAAACTTTATGTTTACTGTTTATGCTAGGACTTCACCTTGGTTACTTATATGTCTGACTTATGGAACCTTATGATATGAAGTTACGTATGACATGATATGATATGATGCTTAAGTTCAAAGTTAATATGCTAAGGTTCCTATGTCATTAAGTTAAGAATGGTAACAGGGCATGTATAAGTTAAAGATATTCCGTTGCCTTATGATGTCTACATGCCCTAAGCATGTTAACGTAAAGCCGCTTATATATATATATAAAAAAAGCGGGCGTTACACTAATTCACTCAGATTCAATCCCATTGATCCTAAAGGATTTCTCTTAACCAAAAGTATTTTCCCACAAAGAAAAATATCATGGAAAAAGTTGTTTAAACATATTTAAAAACAAGCATGTTCAAATTTGTTTAAGATATGTATTAAGTCCATAATCCCTAAACTTGTCTATCAGGTTTGTATCAGAATGTTTCTAGTATAATCTAAGCATGAACTTGAGTTTCAAAAACAAGTTTATATCAAGGCATGATCAGATTTCATGATACAAAAGATATGTTCAAATTTTCAAAACACACTTGTATCAAATTAGTATCAAGTATATATCAATCAGTTTTGATAATTCAATTCATATCAAACATAAACAACTAAGTCATACAATTTTAAGCTTATGTTCTTTGTCTAATGACGTATTGTGAGATTTGCATAGTGATCATCACAAACTATGTGTTCTTCATGTTGGCATAATACATTCATACAAGAGAATCATGGCATATTCAACTGAGTTCGTCTTCCAAAAGATTAAGAAAAACTTAAGTCCAAGATATTGCAAACATAAACATCAATTTGATATTGTGGCTAACTCCTAGATTTACAGTGAACTATAGAGTTCAAACCTAAGCAATCCATGATCATGATTCACCTAAATTATTAATGCAATATATTTTTTATTTTCAAAACTAGTTGGTTTATTTTGAAGCATGAATGTACTATCATTCATTGTATGAAAATTTCCTTACTTCTCAAGTGAAATTTCATAAAACATAAATTGCTACAAGAAAACCAATTAATCTAAGCAATTCATGACAAGAGCAAATTATGTGTGAATCTAAAACCTTCATGCAATGTATAAAAATAATTTCTAAGGCTTGTTGACTCATTTTGAAACTAGTGTAACCTTAGCCTTGTGTTTGGAGCACCACTTATCAACAACCTATGTTGATAGATGCTCCCCCTCAATTTATGCTTATAAAATTCTAAATATTGAGTTTTTAGGTACCCAAATTTTGGGACCTAATGCATCAACAATGAGGGACTTAGGCACCCATACCTTAATCAATTTCTTTCTAACCTTTTGAACCCTAGAATCATTTGATGATCTAAATTGGGTTCTTGACATTAATGATACAAAGGTTGGTTCCTTAGGTCGGTAACCTATACCGGCCTTATTGTAAATCACCTTTTGGGAATTGAGTATCATGTCTAAGGTTTTGGAGCTAGATGAGAATTTCTCAAGAACATTCTTGAGATTTTCAACTTTGCTCTTTAAGTCCTTATTGTCATTCTCAAGGGTCTTAACATGCAAGTCATCAATTACCTCATCCTTGGAGGTTTTTAAATGTTCTACTTCCAATTTCAATGACTTAACCTTATTCTTTGATTTCTTTAATAATTTGGTTAAACATGCGATAGCTCTATAGCACATATCTAACTCGGGAGTGATTACCTCTTCATCATCCGAGGATGATGAAGGCGCGGTTGAGGAGCTACTTGATTCATCATCACTTTCCTCCTTTGACTCCTCTAGTGCCATGAAAGCAAAGTGATGGGTGCGCTTCTCCTCCTTTCCTGCCACAAAAGCAACCCCTTTCTCCTTTGGGCTTGTGTTAGAAATCTCATGTAGTTCCATCTCACAAAACAAATCTTCTAATTTTACAAAAGATAGATCCTTGGAAACCATGTAGGCATCCACCATGGATGACCACAAAGTATTCCTAGGGAAGGCTTTGAGTACATACCTCACTAGGTCTCTATTTTCTACCTTTTCATTTATGGAGTGGAGACCATTCAACACTTCTTTAAACCGTCCATGGAGTTCACTTACCTTTTCATTTTCTCCCATGGTAAGATTTTGGAGTTGACTGTGAAGGAGGTCCTTCTTGGCTATTCGGGTGTCTTGAGTTCCTTCGTGGAGCTCAATGATTTTGTTCCAAAGATATTTAGCACTTGTAAAAGGATCCACCTTGATAAACTCCTCCTTGGTCAACCCGCATTGCAAAGTGACCACCGCTTTGGCATTTGCTTCACTCTTTCTTATTTGCTCAGCCCACCAACTTGAGAAATCGAGATCTTTTCCTTCAACATCTCTTGGAGGGATGAAACCTTCTTTGACCGAGAACCATATGCTCATGTTTGTCTTCAAATAAAACTCCATCTTCGATTTCCAATATTGAAAATCTGTGCCGTCGAAGAGTGGAGGTCGGTTTGTGCTCATTCCTTCTCTTCCAGCCATCTTGTTGATAACTCTAGGATGTTAAGCTGCTTGTACAGAGCCCCAAGCTCTGATACCACTTGTTGGAACTTGGATGGCTATAGAGGGGGGGGGTGAATGTAGCCAGACACTCAAATCACTCCCTCTTCTTTGAACTTTCTTTCTGTGATCAGATTAGTAGCAGCGGAAACAAAATGCAACAGAAAGAATAAAACAGAGCAAGGAATCAAACCAACGCTAACACAGCGATATACAAGGTTCGGGGATAACTTGCCCCTACTCCTTGGCGTGCCCGTAAGGTGGGCGATCCCTTGATCGTCGGCAGATCAAGCCCCGGTGAACCCGGATAAGATAGAACCTCCTTCTCAGTGGAGAAACCTCTCCACAGAACTCACGGATGATGGAACTTGAGTATAGGAGATCACACAAGAAGGAATGCTCACTCAGATCTCACAAGGATGTAGTAGAACGCTTAAGCACCAAGCAACAGAGAGCTCGAACACAGCCCAGCCAAACTTCCCAAGTTTCTGTCTTGTTCTTCTCTACTCCTCTGCTTCCAGCTTCATCTCTTAAGCTCCTGCTCAACGTCGCCAGCTCCATCAGCACCACTGACTCACACCCTGACCCACTGACCTCTCTGAGCACTCAATCCACTGGACACTCCTCCAGCTGAGCCTTCGTCAGTTGCCAGCCATGCCTTCGTCAGTTGCCAGTTGCGCCAGACGCTGTTGAGACCTGAAAACACAATAGATCCAAACCTGCTCCATGGAAAGTCCTCCATTGACCCTCCTTGAGTGTTTGAATCACCTGCTATCACCTGCACACTCCAACAGAGCTTGGCAAATCGATATCAAATGAAATCAGCAAGTAGCAGAGAATCGACAGTGAAAACAGACGCGATCAGAAACTTCTGACAACGTATTTGAATTAAAATTCTGCTCCTGATCGGTCCCCAGACCGATCAGAGAGGACCCTGATCGGTCACCAGACCGATCCAGCAATCTTCTGCACACTCCTGATTGGTCCCCAGACCTATCCAGCAGTCTGCTGCATACTCCAGATCGGTCACCAGACCGATCAGGATGATCCCAGACCGATCAGGCTCCAGCCTGATCGGTCAGGGTGAGAAACCTCGCGATAGTTGATCGTTCAGTTTGATCAGTCACGGTTTCTCCCTGATCGGTCACAAGACCGATCAGGAGCCGATTAGTAGGTTTGCCAAAGACCTATTGGATGCTCCCTGATCGGTCACCGGACCGATCAGACATCGCTGGATCGGTCACCAGACCGATCCAAGAGGGAACTTCGTGCCAACTTCCCTGATCGATCACCAGACCGATCTGGGCAAGGCCAAACCCTCTCTAAGTTAAGAGAACTGGCTCCCAGCCTCACCTGACTCGTGCTCAGTCCCTCGGACCAAGACTCCGTGCCCAATCTCACTCACCGAGACTTCAACCTAGCCCTCCAAGCTAGGACCTGGATTCACTCACCAGGGTTTCGGTCACCCGGCTTCACTCACCGGGACCCGGCTTCACTCACCGGGATTTCAACCTAGCTTCACTCACTAGAATTTCAATCACCTGGCTTCACTCACCAGGACCCAGCTTCACTCACTGGGATTTCAACTTAGCTTCACTCACTAGGATTTCCATCACCTAGCTTCACTTATCAGGACCCGGCTTCACTCACCGGGATTTCCATCACCTGGCTTCACTCACCAGGACCCGACTTCACTCACCGGGATTTCAACCTAGCTTCACTCACTAGGATTTCCATCACCTAGCCCTCCAAGCTAGGACTTTTTCCCACCTAACCCTCCAAGTTAGAACTTTTCACATGCCAGCGTGCGATCTCCCGATCCACCTGGACTTAATCATAATCATAATCATCAACCTAAACTAAAATCAGTGTCAACACCAAAATAGCAATCCGGGTCAGACTACATCAACAAGCAAGCCGTGGGATTGTATGTGCATCCAAGGGACCATGGATATAGCAGGGATGATGAGCCGAGGGAAGCGGATTTCGAAGCATACGTGAAGAATGGCATGGAGGCAAGCCAAGGGCTTGTGTGCGCATTTGAGGGACTAGGGCCAAAGTCGAAGAGGGCTTGAAGGCAACAGATCAAGGCAGCTGGATGGAGAGTCAGCTGAGTCGTAAGGGTTCGAGTGCTGAGTGAAGTGTACTCGGGAAATCCTAGGGTTCGAGTGCTGACGGAAATATACTCGAGAAGGGGAAACCTTAGGTTTAGGAGTGGACCAGTCGACTGACACTTGGGCAGTTGACTGATAATGTCCATAGAAAGATCAGTCGACTACCCTTGGATCAGTCGACTGATGGCACTTGAAAATTCGAACGTTAAGCTGTAACGGTCGAATCTAAGTGGGACAAGGCAACTGGTAATGGACTAGTCGACTGGTGGCGGTCTTCTCAGCCTTGAGCACTATTTAAAGGGGCTCGGTTTTGGCTGAGAGTCTTGACGAAATTGGCTTTAGTTAAAGGCCAATTAGTAGTCTAAGAGCTCAGGAGTATTGTTCGGGTTGTGGTGAGGTTTTTCCACCCACAAGGAGCTACACGAGCTAACCGGAGGTCTTCCGGGGAGTCATCCACCGACAGATCGGGATCGTCCACCTTACGGACAACCGTAGAATAGGAGCTTTTCTCCGAACCACGTAAAGGTTTGATGTTAGTGATTATTTGATTTTATTATTAGTATTTCCGCTTGCGCAATAACCATTGTAGGAAGACAAGTTCGAAAAAGTGATATTCACCCCCCCTCTAGCACACGACAAGGTCCTAACACTTCACTCTCCCTTCTTTCTCTTGTGCCTCTCTCTCTCTTCTTCTTCCTTGATATGCTTCTCTCTTCTCCTTCCTTCTCCCTCTTCTCTATTGTTCTTTCTCTTCCCAAAACTCTCTTTTGTCTTCCTACATCCCCCCTCACCCTCTTCTTTCTCTCTCCCCATTATTTATATCTCTCTTGCTCTCATGATCTTCTTCCTTACTCTTCCTCTTGCATATTCCCTTCTATCTTCTCTTTTCATTATTCTCTTTCCTTACTATCTTAATGTTAGATTTGGTAAAATAAAATCTGGCCTAGAAAAAAAATTTGAGGAAGTTTCGGGAACTTATCTAGGGTTACCGGAGTATTGGGTTAAAGAATAAGTGAGTAAATGGGGTTAAAATATAACTTGGAAGTGGTGAAGGCTTAAAGAAGTTTTGAAATTTAAGGGATAAGATTTAATAATCGGGTTTTGGAGGGTTTAACTTCTTATAAACCAAACATAAGGGGGGGGCGGGTTTTAAATAATGGAAAGGAGATGGTTTTAGTTGCAAAATGCCACCCCTTAAAAGGGTGACCTCCTTTTCTTCTTCGTATCTTCCGCCCGCAAGCTACCTCGTAACTTCTTCTTCCTTGATGATCGATCCAATCCGTGCCTCCTTACCCCTAACCCAATGACCGGTGCTGGAGCTCTCTCCTTGATCATTCAAGAACTCCACCTCTTCTCTCTAAGCTCAGAGAGATCTGAGCTATCTTTTGTCATCGACGCTGTTCTGGAAGGAATCAACGTCGATGACCAATCACAGGGTTCATTCCATGCTGACGCTGATGCTGGAGGAAGAACTTCACACCCTGCGAGATTAACACGAGCTTTAGGGGAACACTTCAGAAGTTGTCCGGTGGAGTCCACCCTGACGCTCAAGTCAGTGCCTCGATCTAGGAGATGAAGAGAAGGTAGAAAAGAATATGCGTGAAGTAGGGAGAGCGTACCCCCCTTACTGGAGGAGTTGGAGTACTTTTTATACCTGAGGTGGCGGTCATACGCGTCTCCATGATCTTCACCACGTTCCCTCCCATCTTTGGTTATTGGATAGCCCTCGTAACAGCCGTCGCAGTAATTAAATCTAGGTCGTTGTAAGGATGAAGGCGTTAATGACCGTGGATTACGGGTCATGATCATCCTGCAGTTATTGATGATCATTATCCATGGATCTACAGATAGGGGGGGTCGTTACTTGAGGCTGAATGCTTCTTGGGGCTCCGCTTTCTCGAGGTGATCTCAGGGTCTTCTGGCCCGGGGAGTCCTGGGCATTTTGCCTTCCCGAGGTGGTCTCAGGGACCTGCCTTCCCGAGGTGATCTAGGAAGAGTGTCCTCTGATTTGATCTTCGGGGGGGGGGGGGGGGGGGGTCTCGGGGGATCCCCTTCCCGAGAGGGTCTCGGGCGTCACGGAAAGAGAGTCGTTCTGACTCGGTATATCTTGCCACACAGCTTCTTTAGTCCACCTCTCAGCCAGGGGTACTCAACCCCATCACAAGTCCTTCCCTTCAGTCTGATCGAAGAAAGTGTGTCTGACTGATTAGACTAGTATGGTGATGAAGAAGTTGTATCAAGTGACCCCTATATCTTTTACCACTTCATTGGTAG
>JAGFNQ010005246.1:0-13820 GCA_024364735.1 Boesenbergia rotunda
CACCTCTAGCTTTCGGCCAAGAGGAGAGGTCGAAGAAGCACTCCCACCAAAACTTAAGAGAGAAGAAGAAAAGCCTCACGCTCACAACTGAAACAAAAACATGGGTTTTGTTTCCTCATGGTGGCCGGCCACTTAATGGCCATTAATGGCCATTAGGTGGCCGGCCATAATGGCTATTAAGTGCCATTAGGTGGCCTTCCATATCCCCTTTCAATTTGAATTCGAAATTCAAATGGGGGGAAAACCAAGTCATCACTTGGTCAAACAAAGGTGAGGTGGGTTTTGGTCAAGTCAAACTTGCCTTTTATGGACTTTCCATAAATAGTCAAGTCAAACTTGACTCCATTTCTTCTCCCATGTCAAGTCTAACTTGAAGTGGAACCAAGTCAAGTCAAACTTGATTTGGATTTAGGTCAAGTCAAACTTGTCTTTTATGGACTTTCCATATTTAGCCAAGTCAAACTTGACTTCACTTCTTCTCCCATGTCAAGTCTAACTTGAAGTGGAACCAAGTCAAGTCAAACTTGATTTGGATTTAGGTCAAGTCAAACTTGCCTTTTATGGACTTTCCATATTTAGCCAAGTCAAACTTGACTTCAATTTTTCTCCATCTATTTGTCCTTTGCGTGTGACCCTATAGGTTCTTGTAACGTTGGCAATGCTTCTAACCTCTTAGAAACATAAGCAATGAGCGGTATCTAGCAACACATCATTGCTACCCAAGTTATAAGAATGTTGAGATCCAACATCACCTTGTGACTAATAATTGCGACTCTCACAATATATGATAATGTCCCTCTATCCATGATATCTAGGTTGACTCAATTGAGGCATAGACCGTGTCATCCTCGAGTCAATCTATATCTTGAACTCCAAGTAGACTCACACTAATCAAATGAGTTCAATATCTCATATTGACTCACTTGGGCATGGCCATGCACTTTGTGGTCTAACTCTATCAAGAATACGATATCGCTCCCGTCATATAGGAGGGATAGATCCCATCTACATCACTCACATCCCTCTCCATAATTTGTTACATACCCAGTAATCGCCTTTATAGTCCACCCATTTACGGGTGACGTTTGACGAAGCCAAAGTACGTAACTCCTTATGTAGGAATCCATGGTGACTTCAGGTCCAAGGACTAATAGTCATACTAATAGCCACATGAGAAAGTATATGACACTCATATAACGATCCATGATACTTTCTCATGGCGGGTCATTCAGTATACATTCTCCAATGCATACCCATGTGTCAACTTGATATCTCTATATCCATGACTTGTGAGATCAAGTCATCATGTTGACTTACATGCTAGCCTCTACGTATTAACATTGTCCTAGAATGTTAATACTTGACTAGGAATTATTTAGAGTAGTGTTCTCTATATCATCTCGCTATCGATTCAACCAATCGATTGATATAGATAAGAACCTTCTACTCAAGGACATTATTATACTTAGTTAATTGGCACAAATACACGTAAGTATAATAACCATAAAACATGCCTTTATTTATACATAGGAATATGATACAAATTAGTCCATACAATCATTACATGATCGGCTCTAGGGCTCTCACCAACATTTTTCGGAGTGGATCTCTACAAATTTGTTATCGCAGCGGAAATAATATGCAAATGAAAACAATTACAATGCTAACACTTATCGTTTACTTGGTATCCACCCAGATGGGTGACTAGTACAAGGATCCACGCCGCGAGCACCACTTTTCACTATCAAAAACTCTCCTTGAGGTGGAGAAACCTTTACAGTCAATCTTCCTCTTTTCAGAATACAGTAGAATACAAGAGAGGAAGTGGAAAATACTCTTCATACAAGCAGCACTTCGACACTGTACGGAACCGTACCGTGCTCGTGCAAAAAGGTGCTCCTTTTATAGGTGAACAGGACAAACTCACAGTCTATCCAGCCCCACACCAGTCGACTACCCCAAGGGCAGTCGACTGGTCTAGCATTAATTGCTAGCCAACGGCTAGTTTTCGGGGTATACCAGTCGACTGCCCCATGGGCAGTCGACTGGTCCGATGCAGAAAACTTTCTGTGGGTTTTGGCAGTCGACTGCCCTGCCTCACAGCTCAGCTCCAGCCACTCTGGACCTTCACCTTCGCGTATGCCTTCAGGTCTGCTCCCTTGGCTTGCCTCTTGAAGTCCTCTTCCTCAGGCTATCGCCCCTCGGATGCGCACGTAAGCTTTCCCTTGGCTTGCCTCCATGCCACCCTTCACGTGTGCCCTTGAAGTCCACTTCCTGGCTTGTCCTTGGAGCTCTCCTCCCACGGCTCTCGTCCCTCGAATCTGTCCAACATGTGTGATTCTCCAAGTCCTGCAAACTCAATCACACACATCAAATACAACATAACACTCTAACCTTAAACATATTCAACCACACACATCAAAACCATGATCTTCCAATCATTTAAGGGTCGATTGCCTCAACAATCTCCCCCTTTTTGATGCGTGGCAATATGTTTAAGTTAGAGATAAATAACAGCCACAATAACAATAGCAAAAGATAGCAATTAAAAAAGTATGAGACATAGTAACCCTAAGAGGTAACCTCCCCCTTAACCTATGTCTTCTCCCCATTTTCAATTTCAATCATAATCCAAGTTAAGTTTCCACTTAACACTCAACAATCTTAAAAATGTAAGACATATTAGAACCTAAGAGGTAACCTCCCCCTTAATCCATGTCTTCTCCCCATTTTTTAATCATTCAAGGTTTAAGTGAGAAGGAAACCCTTAAACCATCCATTTCAAGTTAAAATTCTAACTTAAACCACTCATTCTCCCCCTTTGACACCATCAAAATGATTGCCTCAAGCAACCCAAACCTAGAGCATCAAAAGTGAGAATAATGGATTTCTGAAATTTCTCACAGTAGCTGAAAAACACACGTGCCAGTCGACTGTCCATGGGGCAATCGACCGATACGCCATCAGTCTGAATTTTCAGCTTTTATGCCGAATTTCAGAAACTCCCAGAAAATTCCAAAAATTATAAAATTTTGCATACATATTTGAAATGATATACTCTATCAGGGAAAAATATTAGTCCATATAAAATTTCAAACATGCATGACTTTTGATAAAAATCCAAAAACCTTGAAAACCACTACATTTTGTATCACCCTTTCAATCCAATTTTATAATTTTGTAACTTTCAAAAGTATGGCAAAGTATATAAAGCATAAAATGGTTTTCAAAGGTTTAAAATGTCCAACTATGATCTTTGGGCAAAGTGTCCATTGATTAAACACTTGTCTTCCTCATAGTTGGTCTAGTTTTCATATTTTGATACTTCTAATGGTCCAACTATGTGCCACAAGCACAAGTGAGCCAAATGTATCATCCTAATGGATCAAGCACCCTTTTTCAAAGCTAATATCTCCAAGTTCATCCTAAACTTTCACAAAACACATTACAAGGCCTCTTCTTAAGGATGTAAACTCCGATTCGGGAAGAGACTTGGTAAAGATGTTGGCTAGGTTTGACTTTGATTCAACATAGTGTAGTTTTATGTCTCCCCTTGCCACATGGTCTCTAATGAAGTAATGTTTCACATCAATGTGTTTTGTCCTAGAATGGTTAATCAAATTTTTGGTCAAATTGATTGTACTTACATTAACACACAAGACTTTGACCTTTGTGTAATGTAAATCATAATCTTCTAAGGTGTGCATGATCCAAAGGAGTTGGGAAACACACCCATCCATTGCCACATATTCTGCTTCCGTTGTTGATAGGGCAACGCATGGTTGTTTCCTACTACTCCAATTAACTAAGGAATACCCAAGGAATTGACACCCTCCACTAGTGCTCTTCCTATCTAGCTTACAACCCGCATAATCAGAGTCGGTGTATCCAATTAGATCAACACTAGGGGTTCTAGGATACCAAAGTCTGACATTGAGGGTACCTTTCACATATCGTAGGATCCTCTTAACTATAACCAAATGGGACTCATTGCACAAGATTGGTACCTAACACACATACCTACCGCAAAAAGTATGTCGGGTCTACTAGCGGTTAGGTATAGGAGGCTACCAATCATGCTTCTGTATTGTTTAGAGTCTACCGTTTTCCCTTCAAGGTCACTATCCATATTCACATTGGTTCCTATGGGTGTAGATGCTACCTTAGCATTTTCTAAACCAAATTTCTTTAACATTTCCTTAGCATATTTGGTTTGAAAAATATGTGTACCTTCATTAGTTTGCTTAACTGGAAGACCTAAAAAGAAGGTCAACTCTCCTACAAGACTCATTTCAAATTCGTCTTCCATACACTTAATGAATTCTTGTAGGAAGTCATTATTTGTTGACCCAAAAATGATATCGTCTACATAGACTTGGGCAACAAATATGTCCTTGTCCTTGGATTTTAGGAACAATGTAGGGTCAATTGTTCCTCTCCTAAACCCCTTAGACACTAGAAATGAAGAAAACCTTTCATACCAAGCACGGGGAGCTTGTTTCAATCCATATAAGGGTTTTCTTAATTTGAACACGTGTCTTGGATAGTTAGGGTCCTCAAACCCGGGGGGTTGTTCTACATAGACCTCTTCCTTAATGACCCCATTTAGGAATGCCGACTTCACATCCATTTGGTGGAGTGTAAAACCCATGTGAGCGGCATAGGCTAGTAGAATTCTAATTGATTCTAACCTAGCTACGGGGGCATAAGTCTCATCATAATCTAGTCTCTCAACATGGTTAAACCCTCTAGCTACCAATCTAGCCTTATTCCTAGTGATTTTACCATGGTCATCCAGTTTGTTCCTAAAGACCCATCTTGTGGTTACAATGGTGCAATCATTGGGACTAGGAACTAACTCCCAAACTTCACTTCTCTCAAATTGATTTAGCTCTTCTTGCATGGCTAAAACCCAATCAGCATCTCCCAATGCTTCATCGATGGACTTGGGTTCCAATTGGGAGATTAAAGCTATTTGACTAGTTTGATCCCTAAAATAGGACCTAGTCCTTACTCCTTGAGTGACATCACCCACTATTTGGTCAATAGGGTGATCATGGTGATGTCTCAAGGGCCTAGAGGTTGTCGGTTCATTTACTCCTTCTTCCTCATCCTCTAGGGTGCATCTTACTCCCCCTTGATCATTGCCCTCCAAATGTAGGTCTTGGATTCTTTGGGCAAAGGGTTGGACCTCTGTTATATCCTTATCAATTGAGGCTTTTCTAGGGTAGGTACTAGTTGTTTTATCAAACTTAACATTTGAGGACTCCTCAATCACTTTTGTCCTCTTGTTATAAACTCTATAACCTCTACTAGTCAAGGAGTAACATACTAGAATTCCTTCATCGACTTTTGACTCAAACTACCATAAGTCGTCTTTGGTATTTAAGATGTAGACTTTACATCCAAAGACCCTAAAATAGTGAACTTGTGGTACCCTTCCATTCCATAGTTCAAAAGGTGTTTTTCCTAGGAATCTATGTACCAAAATCCGATTTTGAATATAACAAGAGGTGTTAACCGCTTCGGCCCAATAATAGCTAGGAAGGGAGTATGCATTAAGCATAGTCCTAGCAACTTCTTGTAGGGCTCGATTTCTCCTCTCAACTACCTCATTTTGTTGAGGAGTCCTTGGGCATGAAAATTCATGCTTGTACCCATTTTCAACACAAAATTGTGTGAAACTTACGTTTTGGAACTCCCCACCGTGGTCACTCCTAATTCGGTTTATTTTGATTTGTTTTTCGTTTTCTACCCTTTTACTAAATCCTATAAAAATCTCTAGGGTATCATCCTTATGTTTCAAGAAATAAACCCATGTAAATCTAGAAAAATCATCTACTATGACTAGGCAATATTTACTCCCTACAAGTGAGGGAGTGCTATGGCAATCAAATAAATCTATATGCAAAAGTTCTAAAAGTAAAGAAGTAGTGGTTAGGGTTTTACCTTTGTGTGATGCTTTTGATTGCTTACCCTCTTGGCATGCATCACACAACTTGGTCTTCTCGTACTGATCATTGGTAGCCCCTTAACCAACTCTTCCTTGGCCACTCTTGCAATGCTCCTCATGTTGACATGTCCAAGTCTCCGGTGCCACAACCATCCTTCTTCTTCTTTGGACATGAAACACTTAGCAACATTGTTAGTAGCATAAGTAAGATCAAGATAATATAAATTTGCTTCTCTAAACCCTTCTAATATGATAGTATTTGATTCATTATACCTTATTATACATTTCCTAGCATGAAATTCATCTCTGAAATCGGCATCACATAATTAACTCACACTTAATAAATTGAACTTCATATCTTTGATTAGAAGTACCTTATGTATAGAAATGGTGGAAGATACCTCAATTGTGCCCCTATCAATGATTTTCAACTTTCCACTATTCCCAAAGGAGACCGTCCCTTCTCTTAAGTAGCTAATAGTGGTGAGTTTGCTCACATCCCCGGTCATGTGTCTTGAGCATTCACTATCTACTATCCACATAGTTGAGGCCTCCTTCACCTTTACCTAAACAACATGGAAAACATACTCTTTTGGTACTCATATCTTTGATCCATAAGCATCATTTAGAAATCTCTTAGGTACCCATGCCTTCTTTGTGGTTCCCCTAGCCCCTAGTCTCCTAGATGCACCAATCCTACCGGTAAGTGAGACAAAGGCTACTTCCTTTGTCTTAGGCCTATAACCCAACCCGGCCTTGTTATACATAGCCCTTTGACTATTGATGATCATGTCCAGGTTACTAGATCCTACTTGAAATTTCCTAAGGGCCTTTGTGGGATTAAGGGATCGTCCTCCATAATATAAGCTGAGGTCCTATCCAATTATCTAGTCAGTACAAATTGGATAACCTCGGGTTTTGGTCCTGCTCAATGTACTCATAGCACACTAGTGTAGTTCTATGGTCAAGACCAACCACACCTAACTACACTACAACCATCCCAATGGGTTGTCCAATTCCATCTCGGTTGTGGGCCTTTTATTTATACTAAGCAAGGAACTGATAACACGATCTTCCGTGTGACACCACACACCATGTTATCTACAATGCAAAGTAATTGGACTTCGTGTATGTACTATTATAAACAAACACCTAGTGTAGTCATGATTCACTTTTCATAATAAAGATGTTCATATATTAAAAGTCATGTCTTTCAGTATACACATCTTACACCTCTCTCCCTGCACTTGAAACATGTAATATGGAACTCAAAATTTTACATAATTAAAAAAATATACCTGATTCACCCCTTGGCTCTGCCTCAACTCCTGGCGTCTTTGCTCCATCGGCTGTTAGTCCGGTGAAGAGCAACCAGGCTCTGATACACTTGTAGGACAGGTGTCGTCGATAGAGGGGGGGTGAATATCGACTTGAAAAATCTTTCGTAAACTCATCGTAAACTTCAAGGTTCGTTCTATTCAAAGAGTTAGTAGCACAGTGGGAAAATAAAGAACGAAAAGCACACAAGACACGCTGGTTTTACTTGGTTCCCAACCCCCCATGGTCAGTATGTCCAAGGCCTAATTACGGGTAGCGCCCGTCCACTAATAGTCTCCTTTCCGGACATTCTAGAGGCGGAGAAACCCGTCTTACAGCCCATGTTTTACAACCAAAAGATTAAGAAATTAAGTGCATAAAAATAAATGCAAACCAAACAGGAAAGTCGATGATCCCGGTTGATCTGGAATTCCGAAGTGTAGCGCACTTCCTCCTAGAGCCTCCATGGTCGCAAAGCATCGTCTCTAATGCTTATAGCTTCATCTCGGGCGCCCTAGAGCCTCTGGGACGCCTCATTGGCGGTCAAAATTCCATCCGAAATCGCGAACTTCGCGATGCTGATAAGGTAGACTGTCTTGGGTGCCCAAGACCATACTGGGCACCTGGATCATCCAGGCGCCTGGTATCAGGGCGCCTAGATGCATGGGGCACCCTGGTTCAATGGGGGCACCCAGGAGTAATTTTTTCAGGCTTCTCTTGTGTTTGTTTGCCTGCTTTGCCTCCAATTCTAGGTAGTTGCAAGATACACAAACACAAGACAAACACATATATAATCTTAGCCTTAACGATTGGTTCTGACTTTGGATTTCTCACGAAACCCAAGTTGAATCGAGTTCCCTTCCCGGGGAATGCTCCTTCGCCTACTCCTCCTAGGTCCATCAGTGGGTTTCGATGGAAACCCACTGATGGGCCTACAAAAGTCCTATTGTAACAAATTTTAAAATTATGAGTTGATGGTCTGCAAGGAATCCAATTTTACTATGCATTGTGTATTTAGGTAGTATCCAGATGTTGTCCGATAATACGATACATTTAAACATGTTTCAAGTTTAAATAAATATAAGTTTGTCTTGATCATAGCTGAGTATTTTAATAAAATCAGAGGATTTTGTCAGAACTTATAGAATTATATAAAAGATTAGCCTTTAATTTAATAAATCATGATTATATATTATCAAAAATATTTTTTAAATGGAAAAAAATGAGTTCACATTGGGCCTGAAATCAAAGCATTTCAGGCCCTCTGCTAACCAAACTAGGAATATTTTTCCAAATTATAAATAAATATGTATAATATAAACATATACACAAATATTAAGCAAATATATAAAGTGATAAAGAAAAAACATGAAGATATAAATATAAAATATATAAACTATACCATATATATAATTAGTGGTTATAGATGTTAAATCTAAGAATATCCTAGTTGCAACTGATGCTGCATTGTTCTATGCTAACTAATACGGTATGAGAACTTCATTGATATTCATTAGAACTAAGTTTGGACACCACAAATATCATCTCCTAGCTCAACACTAACTTGTAATATCAAGTATTTAGAGCTCAACACTAACTAGTGATATCAAGTATTGAGAAATACAAATATCCTAGATCCAGCAGTGGGTTTCCACTGAAATCCACTGATAGACCTACAAAAGTCCTATTGCAACAAATTCTAAAATTATGAGTTGATGGTCTACAAGGAATCAAATTTTGCTACGCATTGTGTATTTAGGTAGTATCCAGATGTTACAGCAAAATACGCTATATTTAAACTTGTTTTAAGTTTAAACAAATGTAAGCCTATCTTGATCATACCTAAGAATTTCAATAAAATCAGAGGATTTTGTCAGAACTTGTATAATTATACAAAAGAATAGCCTATAAATAATTAATTTTATATTTCATGATTAAATATTATAAAAAATATTTTTAAACTAGAAAAAAAATATAAGTCCATGTTAGAACTGAAGTCCTCTGATTTCAGAACCACGTTGGGCCTGAAATAATCTGATTTCAAGATTATGTTCGGCCTGAAATAATTTGATTTTAGGCCCAACGTGGGCTTAAAATCATCTAATTTCAGGCCCAACATTGGCCTGAAATCAATGGACTTCAGACCCTCTACTAACCAAAATTGCTCTGATTTCAAGCCATCTACTAACCAATATAGAAATATAAGTTTGGACATGACAAAATCCTATAATTGTAATTAAGATATAAAGAAAACATGACTATAAAGAATGAAATATAAAATATGAATAAATGCATACAGTTTATAGAGTAAAAATATTTTTAAAATGGAAAAAATATGAGTCCACGTGGGGCCTGATGTCCTCTGATTTCAAACCCACATTGGGACTAAAATAAGAGGATTTCAAACCCCCTACTAACAAAAAAAGCTCTGATTTCAGGCCCTCTGCTAACCAAAATAGGAATATAAGTTTGGACACCACAAAACCCTATAATTGAAATTATGATATAAAGAAAACATGACTATAAAGAAAGAAATATAAAATTGAATAAAAACAAAAATATTTTGTCTAAACATGACTATCGAACATATTCTAGACCTGGGGTTTTATAAAGAACTATTTGGGAGGTCGAGGACCCAAGAAAATGGTATATCTCGAATCAACTGTTCTTGTGCTGCTGTCGGTTGAATAGAATCAATAAAATTTCTGAAATGGCAAAGGCTACTTTTCTAATTCATTCTTTAACTTCATCCTCTGTTGACATAACTTGTATAATCATAAAGGATTTTATTTGTTTCTAGTCTCAACTGTCCTTTTTTACTTCGAGCAGCACCTTGTTGTTTAGTCGATTTTTTTTGGAGCGCCTTGTTTTAACGATGATTTTGTTGGAGCCATCCCAAACTTAGCAACCATAAAACAACAATGACACACAAACAAAATTAACACTTAGATTTCGTAGATAAAGGGTCTGCTTAGATTCGCTCAATCACTAAAGACTATCTCTAACCCTAAGTGAAAAGCCATGAGTGAAATCAAAACTAAATACAAAGGTAGGTACAATCCCACTGGTCCAATGACGAGGATGTTAACCACATGACTCCAATGGAGGAAAACACCGTACCTTCAATTGTGAAGAAAATAGGAGGAAGAAGGCGATTGCTGACCACAAGGCTCCGGAGGACGCTATACACCTGGCTCAATGCAAGGCTTGATCTCCCCAAATTTCAGGCCCTACGTGGGCCTTATTTCTTATATCTATTAAATTATTTTATTTTATTTTTATTTATTATGTATTTCTAATTTATACTATACTTTTTTTGGGATTTATCTAAATTTTCTTATCTTTATAAACTGTATAAAAATATAGGGTTTTATGAATTTGGGTCTTATATTTTATATTTCTTTCTTTATATCTTAATTTTCTTATCTTTATATCTTTTTATCTATGTTAGTTTTTTTCCGACATTTATAATTGTATTTTAATATTTTTTATTTTTATTTCGTAGATTTAAAATCTATAACCACTAATTATTTATTTATAGTTTATATATTTTATATTTATATCTTCATGTTTTTTCTTAATCTTTATCTATATTTTATATTATACATATTTATCTATAATTTAGTAAAGAATATTCCTAGTTTGGTTAGCAGAGAGCCTGAAATTCTCTGATTTCAAGCCCAATGTGGACTCATATTGTTTTCCATTTTAAAAATATTTTTTATTAACTATCATAATTATTTTTTATATTTAAAATTTATTTTTATTTGAATTATATTTATTTATTATATTTTTACTCTATAAACTGTATGTATATTCATATTTTATATTTCTTTCTTTATAAGTCATATATTCTTTATATCTTAATTTTAATAATAGGTTTTTGTGGTGTCCAAACTTATATTTTGTATTTCTTTCTTTATATCTTAATTTTCTTATCTTTATATCTTATTATCTATGTTAGTTTTTTTCCATATTTATAATTTTATTTTAATATCTTTTATTTTTATTTCTTAGATTTAACATCTATATTTTTATTTCTATATGTTTATATTATACATATTTATTTATAATTTGGAAATGAATATTCCTATTTTGGTTAGCAGAGGGCCTGAAATCAAACGCTATTTTGGTTAGTAGAGTGCCTGAAATCCTCTGATTTTAGGCCCACGTTGAGCATGAAATAAGATTATTTCAGGCCCAACTTGGGCCTAAAATCAGAGGACTTCAGGCCCAACGTGGACTCATATTTTTTTTCATTTTAAATTTTTTTTTATAAATTTAATCATGATTTATTAATTATTTATAAGATAATATTATATATAATTCTACATCATATGACAAATTATTTTTTTATTGAAATAGTCAGGTATGATCAACACAAGTTTACATTTTTTTAAACTTGGAACAAGTTTTAATGTATCGTAGTATCAGACAACATCTAAAAAACACCTAAATACACAATCAATAGCACAATTCGATTCCTTGAAACACCATTACCTTATAATTTCTGAATTTTACTTTCTATTCTATATTTTCTTATAATTTTAATTATTAAAATCTAATTATTTATTTATGGTTTATATTTCTTCCTTTATATTTATTCTTTAAATATTTATATATTTTATATTTTTATCTTTATTTAATCTTAAAATTTGTATTAATCTTTTGACAAAAAATATTCGTGTATTCTGGACTGATCTATGATCATATTCTGCTTACATTGAATTAAACAAGCTGAAATGTATCATAGTATTAGAATATCTCTGGAAGTGACAACATTAACCACAACTAGGTTTTTTACAATACTATCGTTGTACTAGATACAAAATATATAAATCCACTTCTCCTTCTTACAAAATATATACTTCAAGTAGAATATTCCTGCATACAAATACCAGTAACTCAAGAACCTGGGGCTGGCGGTATTCTACAAGTCCTTCGATTATGGTCAAGTTGTTTACAGTGGCTGCATTTGGTTTTACCTTCCCATCGTGTCTCAACTTAATCCATGCCTTCTTTCGTCTACCGGGCTGCACAAGGCTACGGGGACATAGAATTATAATGATGTTTACTCCCCTAGGCCAAAACTCCTTGCTTCGATAAGAGTAAATACGATCCATGTAAATGGTATTTTAATTTTGTGAATAAAAATAATGCTCACAATTTGGGAGTGTATCCATGTTCCGGTGAATGATGAAGGCAATAGCATGTGAGCAAGGGAGTCCTAAATTTTGAAACTCCCCACATTGATAATATTTTTTTTTCCAAATCAACAATGTATGAAGCGCCCCATGTCTCTACTTCCATTTCTGATTGAGAGTATGGGTGAACCTTATATGCTCTAGCTTTCTCTCTCCTTGAATCTATTTCTTTTGTAGCATGAGGTGTCAAAGTAGCATACCATTTTGAGACTTCATATCTATGGTTAAAGAACCATGAGCTACCTTTCTTCTTGTATTATCAATTAACCTATTTATGGGAAGACATGTGGTGGTAACAAAAGCATGATGGACATTTGTGTACACTTTCCTAACTGTTGATATAATGCCATGATGTCTATCTGATACTATGGTAATTGACTGTTCATCGACAGCAAAGAACCTCTTTGTATGCTCCAAAAACCACTCCCATGTAGACCCACATTCAATTTCAGCTATTCCAAAGGCAATTGGAAGAACATTGTCATTACCATCGATCGTTGTAGCAATCAACAATACACATGGATACTTCCCTCTTAGATGTGTGGCATCAATTCCGATAAGTTTACGCAAATAAGACCTGAACACCCTTCGACAAGCACCAAAATCCCAAAAATACCGATGAAACTCATTGTTATCATTCCTGTATAGTGTCACATAAGTTTCAGGATCCCTAGCTCTTAACTCACGCAGATATTGTGGAAGATCTCTATATGCCTCATCATAATCTCCAATGATCTTTTTCAACGCTTTCTCCCTGGCTATATATACTTTTCTGTATGATATGGTCACTCCAAACCTAGCTCTAATATCTGATATAATCATACATGGTTTGTATTGTTCATTATGAAGAAATTACTCTTCAACAATAGACGCAACAAATGACGAAGAGCATGCATGATGATTAGCCATTTCCCTAACAGTTCCACATTGGTGTTCCTTTATATATTTTGTAACAGTGAACTCTACTTTGTTAGTGCAAGATGCATCGGTGATGTCCTCCTCTAGTGTTTCAATATGATTAAGTTAGGGTTTGTTGTTGGACTAATATGTGTATGTGAGTGTGCAGGTGTGCAGGTACACATAGACTTGGTTGGATGTCTTAAGGTGAAGGGTGGCATGGAAGCAAGCTGGAGGCTTGTGTGTGGATCCGAGGGACCATGGGCAGAGACGATGAGCCGAGGGACGCGAACTTCGAGGCATGTATGAAGGATGACATGGAAGCAAGCTAGAGGCTTGTGTGCGCATCCGAGGGACGAGAGCCGAAGACGAAGAGGGCGTGAAGGCAACAGATCGAGACTGCGGATTGAAGAGTCAACCAAGTCGTGAGGGTCCGAGTGTGAATGTTT